>JASCZW010003879.1:0-35337 GCA_034211315.2 Aedes japonicus
TAAGATTACTATGTAGCGAAAGCGATTCTACAATCGGTGAGCTCTTCTCTGTGATGCTATGAACTAGTGTCGGAAAAAAGTAGGACACATCAAAAATCAATTTTCGCCATAGCTGGTTTGAAAAGACACTTTGCATTTTTGAAGGCACAAATCAAAATTACAAATAACAAACACAATATGAGTACAAATCACAAACACAATCCAAATCCAATCCAAATCCAATCCAAATCCAATCCAAATCCAATCCAATCCAAATCCAATCCAAATCCAATCCAAATCCAATCCAAATCCAATCAAATCAATCAAATCAATCCAAATCCAATCCAAATCAATCCAAATCCAATCCAAATCCAATCCAAATCCAATCCAAATCCAATCCAAATCAATCCAAATCCAATCCAAATCCAATCCAAACCAATCCAAATCCAATCCAAATCCAATCCAAATCAATCCAAATTCAATCCAAATCCAATCAAATCGATCCAAATCCAATCCAAATCCAATCCAAATCCAATCCAAATCCAATCCAAATCCAATCCAACCAATCCAATCCAAATCTCAAACCAATCCAAATCCAATCCAAACCAATCCAAATCCAATCCAAATCCAATCCAAATCCAATCCAATCCAATCCAAATCCAATCCAAATCCAATCCAAATCCAATCCAACCAATCCAAATCCAATCAAATCCAATCCAACCAATCCAAATCCAATCCAAATCCAATCCAACCAATCCAACCAATCCAAATCCAATCCAAATCCAATCCAATCCAATCCAAATCAATCCAAATCCAATCCAAATCCAATCCAAATCCAATCCAAATCCAATCCAAATCCAATCCAATCCAATCCAACCAATCCAATCCAACCAATCCAATCCAAATCCAATCCAAATCCAATCCAAATCCAATCCAATCCAATCCAAATCCAATCCAAATCCAATCCAAATCCAATCCAAATCCAATCTAATCCAATCCAATCCAACTAATCCAATCCAATCCAAATCCAATCCAAATCCAATCCAACTAATCCATCAATCCAAATCCAATCCAAATCCAATCCAAATCCAATCCAACTAATCCAAATCCAATCCAACCAATCCAACCAATCCAACTAATCCAACTAATCCAAACCAATCCAAATCCAACTAACCAAATCCAATCCAAACCAATCCAAATCCAATCCAAATCCAATCCAATCCAATCCAACTAATCCAAATCCAATCCAACCAATCCAATCCAATCCAATCCAATCCAAATCCAATCCAAATCCAATCCAAATCCAATCCAATCCAATCCAAATCCAATCCAAATCCAATCCAACCAATCCAACCAATCCAAATCCAATCCAAATCCAATCCAATCCAATCCAACCAATCCAAATCCAATCCAAACCAATCCAAATCTAATCCAAATCCAATCCAATCCAATCCAAATCCAATCCAAATCCAATCCAAACCAATCCAAATCCAATCCAACCAATCCAAATCCAATCCAACTAATCCAATCCAATCCAATCCAAATCCAATCCAAATCCAATCCAAATCCAATCCAAATCCAATCCAACCAATCCAAATCCAATCCAAATCAATCCAAATCCAATCCAAATCAATCCAAATCCAATCCAAATCCAATCCAATCCAATCCAAATCCAAATCCAACCAATCCAAACTAATCCAAATCCAATCCAAATCCAATCCAAATCCAATCCAAATCCAATCCAAATCCAATCCAAATCCAATCCAAATCCAATCCAACCAATCCAAATCCAATCCAAATCCAATCCAAATCCAATCCAAATCCAATCCAAATCCAATCCAAACCAATCCAAATCCAATCTAAATCCAATCCAAATCCAATCCAAATCCAATCCAAATCCAATCCAAATCCAATCCAAATCCAATCCAAATCTAATCCAACCAATCCAAATCCAATCCAAATCCAATCCAAATCCAATCCAACCAATCCAAATCCAATCCAAATCTAATCCAAATCCAATCCAAACCAATCCAAATCTAATCCAATCCAATCCAAATCCAATCCAACCAATCCAAATCCAATCCAAATCCAATCCAAATCCAATCCAAATCCAATCCAAATCCAATCCAACCAATCCAAATCCAATCCAAATCCAATCCAAATCCAATCCAAATCCAATCCAAATCCAATCCAAATCCAATCCAAATCTAATCCAAATCCAATCCAACCAATCCAAATCTAATCCAACTAATCCAACCAATCCAAATCCAATCCAAATCCAATCCAAATCCAATCCAAATCCAATCCAAATCCAATCCAAATCCAATCGCAATCAATTCAATCAACCAATCCAAATCCAATCCAAATCCAATCCAAATCCAATCCAAATCCAATCCAAATCCAATCCAAATCCAATCCAAATCCAATCCAACCAATCCAATCCAATCCAATCCAATCCAATCCAATCCAACCAATCCAAACCAATCCAAATCCAATCCAAATCCAATCCAAATCCAATCCAAATCCAATCCAAATCCAATCCAACCAATCCAAATCCAATCCAAATCCAATCCAAATCCAATCCAAATCAATCCAAATCCAATCCAATCCAATCCAACCAATCCAAATCCAATCCAAATCCAATCCAAATCCAATCCAAATCCAATCCAAATCCAATCCAAATCCAATCCAAATCCAATCCAAATCCAATCCAAATCCAATCCAAATCTAATCCAAACCAATCCAAATCCAATCCAAATCCAATCCAAATCCAATCCAAATCTAATCCAACCAATCCAAATCCAATCCAAATCCAATCCAATCCAATCCAATCCAATCCAAATCCAATCCAACCAATCCAAATCCAATCCAAATCCAATCCAAATCCAATCCAAATCCAATCCAAATCCAATCCAAATCAATCCAAATCCAATCCAAATCCAATCCAAATCAATCCAAATCCAATCCAATCAATCCAAATCCAATCCAAAATCCAATCCAAATCAATCCAAATCAATCCAACCAATCCAAATCCAATCCAAATCCAATCCAAATCCAATCCAAATCCAATCCAACCAATCAAATCCAATCCAAATCCAATCCAAATCCAATCCAAATCCAATCCAATCCAATCAATCCAATCCAAATCAATCCAAATCCAATCCAAATCCAATCCAAATCCAATCCAAATCCAATCCAAATCCAATCCAAATCCAATCGATGAAAATTTACGCCAACTCATCCAGCGGTTGGCAGCACCCTCTCAAAATCTAATGAAACTTTTTGGGTGTGTAGACTATGTCCTTTCAAGCAAGTTTGCATACTTTGTTTTTTTTTTTAAATTTAACAAGACTACCATTTGAAAAGGGCTTAAGTTTTTTGATCGATTTTTTTTAATCAACGTAAAAAGGAAAGGACAATCATTAAAAATTGGACATGAAAAATTTGTTGTTAGAAAATCTTTTTCCTTGCAATGTAAAGGGTGTCCACGATGAAATTGCCACACAAAATTGATTCGCAAAATTCGAGTTTTCACCCGATTGCCATTCAGGGATTGAGAAATAACTGTTAAACTTCATTTTACCATTTTACTCGTATTTTATTTACAGTCCATACGCAAATGCCCGCACCTTGGCCTTAACCCCGGCCATAAGATTCTGCACAACCTGTGAATCAACCGTTTTTTGCATGAAAACCCATACTTTCTTCAGTTCCTCGACTGTCTTCACTACCTTAGGTTGTTTAAGAAGGTGCTGCTTCATAATCGCCCAGTACTTCTCGATGGGGCGGAGCTCCGGAGTGTTGGGAGGGTTGAACATTTTCGGCACGAAATTGACCTTATTGTCCGCATACCACTTCAGCACGTCCTTGGAGTAGTGGCATGAGGCCAAATCCGGCCAGAAGATTGTTGGGACGTTGTGGGCCTTCAGGAGAGGAAGCAGCCGCTTCTGGAGGCACTCTTTTATGTACACCTGTCCGTTCATCGTGTCCTGGGTCACGAAAGGTGCACTCCGCTTCCCGCACGTGCAGATGGCTTGCCAAACCAGGAATTTCTTCGCAAATTTGGACATCTTCTGAGTGCGGACATGCTCCGGAACGCTGAACTTATCCTTGGCCGTGAAAAACAGGTTGCCGGGGATCTGTTTGAAGTCGGCCTTCACATATGTTTCGTCGTCCATGATGCAGCATTCAACTTTCGTCAGCATGTTGAGGTACAACTTCCTGGCACGGGTTTTGGCGGACTTGTTCTGCTTCTCGTCGCGATTTGGGGCCTTTTGTACCTTGAACGTTCGAAGCCCAGCCTTAGTTTTGGCCTTCTGGACAAAACTTCGGCTTAGGTGCAGCTTCTTAGCCACATCCCGAACGGAGGCGTTCGGATTTCGGTTGAAGGCCCCAACTACGCGGTTGTGATTTTTGGTGTTGTACGGAATACTTTTTCCTTCACTTCTGGGCTTCCGATCGGTGGTCAACCGTTCCTCGAACCGCTTAATCACTCGCGACACCGTGGAATTCGTGATTCTCAACGTTTTAGCGATGGAACGATGCGAGAGATCCTTGTTCTCGTGATGAATGCGCAAGATTTTATCACGTACGAGCTGTTCTTTCGACTCCATTTCCGCGAGTTTTGATCACAGGACTTTAACTTTAACAAGACTTGCAGGATGTAAATAATGCACTATGAACTAAATCCACCCAAATTTTCATTAAATTCTACCCAACGGTTAAAAAGTTAGAGCAATTTCATAGTGTGGCAATTTCATCGTGGACACCCTTTATGGTGAACTTTCAGACAATTATACTGCCTATATCAAGATAAAATTTCGTCCAATTCTAAGATAGTCTTTTTTTTTAAATCGTCTTTAAATTTTAACATATTATTTTAGCGTGTATGAATTGATTTTACAATTTTTAAATTTTTTTTTCATATAACAAGACAATTTTCTCAAAGTCAGCCATACATCGCTGTTTTGTAAGTCTTTTCATTTTTGAGTTAAGTTGACATGAAAAATTTGTAAGTCTTTTCATTTTTGAGTTATGTTGACATGAAAAAATTGTTGTTAGAAAAACTTTTTTTTCTTAAACTGCCCATCTTGCAATGTATAGCGAACTTTTAGACAATTATATTGCCTTTATTGAAACAAAATTTGTCCAATTCTCAGATAGCCCTTTTTTGCAAATTGACTTTAAATTTTCAATTTTTTTTATCGTGTGAGAACCGATTTTACAATTTTTACATTTTTTTTATAAAAGTCAGGACGATTTTCTATAATTCACTGATACATCACTTTTTTGTAAGTCTGTTCCTTTTTGAGTTATGTTGATTTGAAAAAAATCGATCAAAAAACTTAAGCCGTTTTCAAATGGTAGTCTAAATAAATTTTGAAAAAAAAACAAAGTATGCAAAGCTGCTTGAAAAGACCTAGTTTACCCACCCACAAAGTTTCATTGGATTCTGAGAGGATGCTGCCAACCACGAAGACGAGTTGGCGTGAAATTCGTCTATGTTGGTTCAAGACCCCTCTGGAAGGAGGAGGGGGGAAGTTATTCAGACATTTCTGCATAACTCGAGAACTAATCAAGCAAATGAAACCAAATTTGGCATGAGGGGTTTTTTGAAGTTAAGAAATGTTTCTATGAGATTTTGAGACCCCTCTTCCCTCTCAAAAAGGGAACTTCCATACAAATGAAACGCAAATTTCTGCATAACTCAAGAACGATTCAAGCAAATGGAACCAAATTTGGCATGTGGAGGTTTTTGAAGTCAGCAAATGTTTCTATGGCAGTTTGAGACCCCTATTCCCTCTTGAAGCGAGTGGTAGGGGTTGGAGGGGCTGGAGGGGCTCCCATACATATGAGAACACAAATTTCAACACGCCTAATGGACCAAATGTGGCATGTGAGGGTTTTTGGAGGCAAGAAATGTTGCTATGGTGGTTCGAGGCTACTAGTCCCCTCTGTAGGGGGGGGGGGTTTCTCATACGAATTTCATCCAAACTTCAACCAAGCCCGCGAATTATCCAGGCAAATATGTATGTATGTATGTATGTATGGTAGCCACCATCCCTTCTAGCCCTTGGCTTGGATGCAGCTCCACTTAATAGCAAGATCGAATTGAGCCACCGATATGAATTCACAATATCGCTGTATGAAGGGCCAAAAACGGAGGGGTGGATCCGTAAGCAGAGACACTTACACGAAATCCACGGGAAATTAAGAATCTCCTTTCAACGATACGATCCAACAAATCGAATAAACCAATTCGCAATACATATCAAGCTTTCTACAGGATGGCTTGTTAAGAAGGGCGCGTCAATCTCACTGAAACTGTTGGAGTAGAACTCGCAGCACCACACTCGAATCGGTAGGATAAGAAATGATACTGTTTGTTCCCTCCTAGACTCAGGCAGTCAATCAAACCATCGTCCAGTTTCAGCTTGAATGATACCCTGATGCTCCCTCCCAACCCAGTATTTATTATATATATATAATCATAAGATTCAATTCATGTTGTATGTAATAGAGCAATGAATATACTAGAATATTTAATTAATATGTCATAGTTGCAATTCGTCATCCTGTAATTTTAAAAAATATGATGAAATAATTAAAACAGTATTAATAGGCATATGATAATAACATGAAGCTTGTTGCATCTTTACAGCTCAATCAGTGGCAGATGAATGTTACTCTGGAATGCGAAGATCATTTTGAAAATAAATAAAACATTAAAAATTTGATTATACATTAAAAATTAAAAAGTATGTGTGTATTCATGACATATGGATAAACATAAACAGCAGATTTGAAGAGCATTCAATAATTTTATTTATATTCAATGATCTACATTAAAAGAAAAACACCTCAAGATACAATACAATAAAATATCTGTACTATCTGGAATCAATTTTCTGTAACCTTGAAGTATTAAATTTTATCAATTATTATTATTTATTTTTTTAATAAATAATTTTATTATGATTATAAAAATACGCAGTGATGATATGATGGAAATAATACGATGTTGTAATGAGATACTAAATAATATACATATTAAAATAAAAGGCAGCTATTTGCCACTTCTGCTGCGAAGTAAGATGATATAAACTCTGAAATGTCGAAAATTTCTAAAGTGATGTAATGAAGGAAAGTTTATCACCGGGCAGGCTGCAGAATGGCAAAGGAAATTTAAGCTAACACTAAGCCGAAATAAATTTCATATGATTATGATTACTGCCCAAAAAGGGAAACTTAACAAATCCACAAAAAAAGAAAGAGAAAAAAGGAAGAAAATTTGAATTCTCCGTTAACTCTTGAATCCTACTAAACCCATGGATACTTCTTTATAACTGTGCAATAGAAAATGAAGGATCATAAACAATTTTAGTTTTTAAATCATTAAATTTGTTTGGATAAAGAAGAAAAAAAAATTATAGTAGAATCTGTAGTATGGGCTAAAACCGCATAATTGTGAAGCTGAAATAGCATAAAAAATATTGCGAAAGGGTGTTACAATACAAAATGATAACACAATTTATATCTGAACTGTCTGCATGTCTGCTGGTTGTGGTCCTGTTGCAATTGTAGAGAGTCCTGCATTATCATTGTCACGAAGGAAAAAATAATTTAAGATTACTATACAATACTTGGGAACTCCATGGATGATCTGAAATTATATACCGTATAAAGAATACTTCCATTTTTCGTAGTAGGGTAAGATTTCAGCATGCTACCTTTCCGGGGTTGCGCTTCCTACATCGCGTTGGTGGGACTGCCACCTAATGTATAGTTGACGCGATACAGCGTTTCTTACTCAGCCGCTGTTTGAGCCGCACCTCCTTTGTGGACAGACGCTCGACACGCACCTCCTCAATCTAGCTGAAGTCAGAAGGACAACAGTGCCCAGGCTGCACTTCCAGCGAAGTACGCAACCCTTAGCTGGCGGTATTTGTCATCTTTAGACCTGTGGAAGCATGAGGTAGGAACTTGTGAGACCAGAGCTATGTTGCGGGGACGCACGCTCCTTTGCGACTCACCATTTTGCAGCCCCCGCGAATTATCCAGGCAAATAAAACACAAAATGTGTATTTCTCAGCTAAGAAGCATGTTCTGCTTAATCAAGAACGGGGGATTTAACTTGATCTACTCTTAGTGCTAAATTATGCACAAGAAGTTAATCTAACGTTATGCAAGAGAAAAATTACGTACAAACTGACAGGATACAGCGTAGTTTGAAGTTAAAAGTTTTGTTTTGGAATTGCTTCTACACAGAAAGAAAAACCATGATGGAAACCAATCCAATCCAAGGGTTAAATTAAAAACACAAGAACATGAAAACTCTATGATCGAAGTCACACATAAGTAAACAAAAATAATTTAACAAAAATCATTCAAAAAATAAACAACAACTATCATCGCGCCATTTTTATTAAGTTTTTATTCATTTAGCAGCAAGTGCAGCAATGCTCGCAACGGGTTCTATATAACCAAGTCTCGCCTCAAAATCTCCAAACATTTCCTAACAACTGTCTGCCTAAGATTGCTTTTTGCACTTCTTGAAACCTTTAAAGCATTTTTTCGGGAAAACTTCTAAGAATTTTGAAAATAATTGGAAAAAGAACCTCCTAACTCAAGAAATTTTCAAATATGTCTTCCCGGAATTTCAAAATTGCTCAGGACGGGAAAAACGAGAAACGAAAAACTACAGACTTTCAAAACCGTTGGGAACTTCAGCGAAGCTTTGAATAAACTGTTGATAAGTTCTCTGAGAAAATTCTAGATTTTTTGTTAAATTTCTTGGAGATTCGGATAGGCTCCCTTAACGTTTCCGAAAGAGCCCAAGTCAGAAAAAGTTCAGGTTAATGTAAGAATTATGACACTACAGACACGACAATCCAGATATTTGTAATGCAATCTAAAATTTGAAAAGGAGAAGAAGAGGATCAATCAGATTATTAAACTATAATAAAAACCAATTTATAAACAGTACTAAATACGTGACTGGTTTTAAGATTTTGCATTTTCAAATCTGGAGTGTGATACAGTACCCCTATCCGGTTGCTTTTGCACTTCTTGAAACGTTTTAAGCTTCTTTTTCGGGAATACTTTTAAGGAATTTTGAAAAACATTTCGAAACATTAAGAACTTTTGTGGAACCTCCTAAATCAAGAAAAGTTCAAATATGTCTTCCCGGAATTCCAAAATTGCCAAAGATAGGAAAAACATAACAGAAACCACAGACTTTCGAAAATCGTTGAGAACTTCAGTGAAGCTTTGAAGAAACTACTGATAAGTTTTCTGGGAAAATTCTAGATTTTTTGTAATTTTTTTTTGGAGATTAGGAAACGCGCCCTAAGATTTTCCGAGAAAGCCTAACTAAAAAAAAAAAGCAGGTTAATTTAAGAGTTCTATAATTCTAGTGGATCCTCCCTTAGCTCAATCGGTTAAGGCGCGGCTACAAATGAACACTATGCTGGGAGGTTACCGGTTTCGATTCCCGGTCTGGTCTAGGCATTTTTCGTTAAGGAAAATGTCTCGACTCCCTGGGCTTAGGGTATGTTTGTACTTGCCACACAATCATTCTCATGCAAAAATTGTACCTAGCATTGAAAGCACATAATTAATAACTGTGGAAGTGCATTTAGAACACTAAGTTGAGAGTAAGCAATAAGCTAATTGCGCAAGCAATGAGCTTGAAACGCTAATAAAGAAGAAGGTTTATGACACTACATGCCAATCAAGATATTTTTAATGCAATGTGAAGTTTGAAAAGAAGTAGTGAGATCAATCTGATTATTAATATTTAACAAAAACCTATTTTCAAATAATACAAAATACGTGTCCGGTTTAGAAATGTTGCATTTGCAAATCTGGAGTGTGTTAGTATCTATATCCAAATGATACTGGTAATGTTTGCATACGGAGCTCATTCTATGTGGAAGTAACCTCGGAATAAACGTGGCTCTCCAGACAATTCTGAAATGGGTTGCTGGATCTGCAGTAGAGCTATCACTTTCTAGCTCCTGGATCTAGCTGCTTTCAATGGTTGAGCAAAAGAGTATTTGCGAACAAATTTCTTCTATAATACAATTGCTGGAAAATGGGTGTGAGATTGAATACACAAACAATCTGAAGTGGAAAAGGAAATTTAAAAACACAGCAAAAACAAAAATATGTATATAATCTTCAATAGAGAAACTAACTACCTTGTTTTTCGGGATATTATTTATTTACTTTGAAGCTCATTAAAAGTTGAAATAAGTTTGAAAATAATTCAGAAAAACATCCAGAGCTCACTAAATATGCTTCTTGAATAGAGATGAGGTTTCCTGGAATCGTCATGACTGAATTGAGAAAACTGTAGGAAGCTTCATGTAGCCACAGAGAACAGACATCCAGGCTCGAACCTCTTTTTTTTTGAATTTACTGTATAAATTTATAAAAGAAAACCGTTGGAAACAACAACACCGCCTAGTCTAGGTTTCACCAAATTACAGATTATCAAATCTCGAGGCGGACAAGTGGCGCCATCAACAAACGATCCACCGAAACTAACGAAAACGAACTGAAATTTTACATACTACACATTTTTAATTCGCAGTTACAGAAATTTACACACGAAGGGCACTCAAGCTTGGATGTCTGTTCTCTGTGAGGTAGCTTCTGAGGGCTTTAAACATAGTTTTGAAGGAAATTCTGTTAAATTGACTAGACATCCTGAGATTTACAGGGCAGCTTTATGAAAGCTCTAAATCGATTATTGAGAAGGATTTGAATAGTTGTGGAACAAAGACCTTTAAAACACTAGAATTTTGAGGCTTTCAAGTTTTTTGAAGGCTACAAAAATTTCCTAAAATAACGTGGAAAAAATAGGGGAATATTTTACGACAATTTTAGAAAATGTTTTCGAAAAATTCGAAATCTCAGAGGTTATAACACTACTATATGTCTGAACATTTCAACTGCAAGATATGCAGAATTTTGAAAGAAAGTTCAAGCACTCAAAATAGATTATGGGGAATTTATAGACAGTACTTCAGGCATTCAACAAAATATACAGTGGAATCCCTATGAGTGACTGAATGATTGAATAAATTATAGGATACTTTATTAATAAACTTCGGAAAAGTTTTCTAGAAACTCTGGGTTGGATTTTTTTGTTGTTGAGAAGTTTCGAGAAGGCTTCTAGAAAATTGACAATATGAATCTTGGAACTTTGTAAATATTTTATTTAAATGGGTGACTAAGTAAGCTAATGAAAAAAAAACTTAGGAAGATTATCCGGAAATTCAGGAAAGATTTCCAGAATTTACAATGATTTCTGGTATTCTTATGTTACTTCTGAATACTTCAAACAATTTAAATACAAGTTTCTGGAAATTTCAAAACATGCATAAGAACAACAAATTCTAGAAAATACAGATGAACATCGAGAAGAGGTTTTTGGGAGTCCCAAGAAAGTTCAAGGAGGTGAAAAGTTCGCTTCCTGATACAGTCACTTGTCATTTCTGGTGCCAAATACGTTCAGCTGCCCACGCACAGTGGCACAATTCTGAAAAAAAGACGGTCAAAAACATTTTCACCCTTTTGTCATCATTTCATCGACTAGGTGTGTTAAGAAGAGTTGTTCAAAATAATATTCCGCATCTTTTGAAAAAACACGCCTAACCTTTCATAAGGGCTTAACTACACTTTCAAATTCTAACTTTTTCCAGTTACGAGATAACGGGTTGTTGTCTTCGACAAAGTTGTAGAGCAGGTAATTGGTAAAAAAAAACAAAACATAATAGTTACAATTTGATCTATTACCAACAACATATCGCATTTTGATTAGGTTCGGTACCTCACAGAGCACAACAGGCCACTCTTCTTCTAATTCGTTGAATATTATGACACATCCACAATATTAATTGACTAATAACAAGTATTTGTTGAGTTATAAGAATTATCAAAAATTAAACTAATTTCAAAAAAGTATCCAAAAAAGTTTCAAGCTACTTAAAAACGTTCAAAGTACCTCAAAGTATCTCTGCTATGTATTATGATGGGTTTCCTCCAAAGTTTTTAACTATAAATAATTTTTCATAGTTGGAATTTCAGGACAATTTTAAATTTTCAATGGCTTCGCAATAATAGGTTTCTTGTACCACCAAGGTTCCCAAAATTTCCGAAAATTCCCAGAATTCCACCGGATACCTACATTTCTGAGTTGCTGTGAGCTGGCGAGCTGAGCGGCGGCTGCCGCGGCCACCGCCTGCTGCTGTTGCTGCTGGTGATGTTGCTGCTGTTGTTGCTGATGTTGCTGCTGCTGCTGATGTTGCTGCTGTTGCTGGTGCTGGTGCTGCTGGTTGAGCTGTTCCTGGTGCTGTTTTAGGCTACTGAGCTGGTGTTCGGCAACGGCCATGGCAAGACTGCTGCCTCCACCGGCTACACCTCCACCACCGGTTGCTCCAGCACCTTTGACGACCTGCACCGAGAGCCCGTCGGCTCCAAGTCCTGCCTGTGCTGCCGACGGTGGGAAACCGGCGGCTCCCGGAAATGGTCCCATCCCCTGGACCATGTGCTGCAAAGGGATGAAGAAGAAAATCGAAATTAATTAGTATTCAATGAAATTGGTTATTCCGACAGCAGACGAAACCAAACAATCACACTGTGAAGGTAGGTATCATAACAAGAGTTTCCCACCCTCTGACAAACACACAGAATACGACCCCGACAAGAGTGGTTAGCAAATGACGATAAACATAAATGTGGTTCGATGATATGCCGGAAAAAAAAATAAACCCTCACTTGTTCTACTCTGATTATGATCCTGGTGCGGAAAACACAATGCCGGTGCGGGAGAGTTTTCCTCAAAAGGAAGATGAATTTACTGTTGGTAATAGTAGTTTCGGTATCATTGAGAAGTCTTGTTCCGATATCGGGTCGGTCGGTCGGTCGGTCAGTGGTAGACAATATAAAACCGCAAGCGGTTCTAGCTCCGTGTCCGGAACCCCTGCAGGCGGCTATTGAGGCCATTAAAAGCAATGCTCAGTAGAGTCTCGGCATGACTGGGAAAACTATTTCGAGTCTGAGTCTTCTCATCCCCAGCATGTGACCGCCAGGGTATTGCTATTTGCAACAAAGAGATGCGCCATACACCGAATGTGAGAGCCAGGTGGGTGCTTGGTATTATCATCGTCCTCGTCCTCGTCGTTGTCGTCGGCTTCAATGCAAACAAGAGACACACACACACCCGGGAAAATATGCCAAAAACCAGAAGGATGCTTTTGAAGAAGGTATAACTTCCCGCTGAGTTGGGAAAGTACGGATACAGAGTATTGATCGCACGGATGTAGTTTTGGGAGTAGCTTCGTAGTTTTGAAGTGGAGAATTAATTGAGGGGGGGGGTTGATGAGTTTAGACATGGGAGACGTTTATTGATTTATGTTTGAACAAGTTGAGTACTATAAATTAGAAGAAAAATTAGTAATCTCCATTTAATTCCAACTACCTTTGCTTATCTTCGACAGATACGCGTATTTCGTCTACAATGTGCAGACTTCTTCAGTGTCTCGTACTAATAACTCGAGTTATTAGTACGAGACACTGAAAAGTCTGCACATTGTAGATCGAAATACGCGTATCTGTCGAAGACAAGCAAAGGTAGTTGAATTGGATGAGATTACTAATTTTCTTCTAATTTATAGTTACAAGTATTCCATTAAACAGCTCAAACCCTCTAGGATTCAAGTTGAGTACGCTTTCGTCAGATCAAAGAGTTCTTTTGGGTTGGTGAAAAGTTAATCTCTTCAACTACGCCCAGATGTTCCCGACTTCGTTTTCTTGGGTCAATATTGAGTTAAATGATCATACTAAAAATAAAAACTATTGAATTGTGATTAAAACTTATTGTAGAAGAATCAAAATCTTGTATTGAATATTGGAATCTTATATTTTTAGAATGTTTGGTACACAAGCTGTTCTTGAGCATTTCACAATGAAATGATTAGGTGAGTTCATTCCATTAGGAACTTTTGTGTATTTTATCATCCATTCCCATCACAAGCATTGGGGTTTAACATTTTTGAGAGAAGATATTAAGTTTGACCAATTGTAGTAAAAAGAATGATTTGGAATAACCGCTCGACTGTTATCAATTTGAGCTGCTTTAATATTTGAGATCGTTTGTAGATTTCATACCCTTCCGCATTTTACAAGCACACTTTTTACGTGGGCTTTCTCCTTTCTTTCTTAGCATTTCAAGCTTATTGCTTTCACAATTTGCCTGCTCTCAGTTATAAATGCAATTCCACATTCAGTAAAGCAATGCAAAGTACATTTTTTGCATTAGGAAACTATAATCATACCCTATTCCCTATGGATTAATTTGTATATTGTGTAGCAAGCAGTGCTGGTAAGAGTACATAAGAAGACACACAAAAGCAAACTGGCAATGACAAAAAATGTCACGACATTTCTGAGGCAGATCGTTTATGGCTTATGCGTAGCATAATTTTATTTCGCTACTTATTTCGATGATTTACATGAACGTGACGATTATCACATGGTATTTAATTTGAAGAATGGGTATTAACAATTTGCGATCATAAATGGACAAACAAGTGTATCGAGCCTGACTGAGCCATCAATACAGTCAAGCGAAATCTTTACACGGTTTGAAACTGTAGGTAACAAGAGGGCGACATTAATCCCTCTCCGTTTTAATCATTTGTGTTTGCTTGAACTGTACCTGTTCACGACTGCTATTGTGCGATGTTCAACAACTGGCAGCAGACGATGTTTTCACGAAAAATGTACATTCTTTATGCCCATGAAAAATCGAGAAAATGTCCAACCAGAAAGATTCCATCGGCCGAACACACCACCTCCCTAGCAGCACACTTGTTGCAAATCAGTAAAATTTACTTCAATGTGACCCAATTAAGTCACAATTAGGTAGCAGAAACTAACTATGCCAGTTTTGTGTTGCTAGGGCTACGGCTTGGAAACCAGCGTTCTTACCGATTGAGTTATCTGAGGCTGTCAAGAACGTAGCCTACGCAGCCTACTGATCTCTAAAAAATGAAACTTGTATTATAGGAAAATTCAATCCAGTGATGTCTCATTTGTGAACCTATTTCAGTGTATGGCTTACAGCAAGTAGGAAAATTTGTTTTACCGGTACATATTGGGTTTTTATCGAATAAAAGCATGCTTTTAATATCCAACTACTTTGAATGTCAAATCACTTTTCTCAAAGATTCGGCATGCCGTTGAAAGATTCCCTTCGAATTCAACTACATAGTAGGTTATTCTGAAGGTGATTTTCTGTAAGGTTTTTTATATATCCTCAATATTAAAATCGTGAGGCTAATCTCAAAATGTCCGTACCATTGATTTCATAGTTTTCTCGAAAAAATAATTGTGACCTTCGTGGTCAAACGGCTAGTGGCGTCACTCGTCGTTTAGGCGATTGCAAAGAAGTGAAAGTTAGATTCTCGGCACAGCATGTGAAACTTTTCGCAAAACGGGAATGTGCGTACTGGTCCCCTGGACGTTAGGTAAAGTTGTCCATTGATGTTCGCCAATGTTCATCAATGTTCAGTCTGTATACCCTCGATTTTAGAAAGGTGTATTTGTTTTATTTTATTTTTTCTATTATCGTACAGGTTTGGGCCGGAGGGTCTCAGATTGTTACGAAACTATGTCCACGCGTAAGGGTTCATGGATATATGAACAAAAAAACAATATTAAAAATATCGGGGTTGTCAGTTTTCCTGAAAAACGCCAATTTTTTTTCCAAACTATAATGAAATTTTCTCAAAAGTTTGAAAAATATATAATCTTAAGATAATCCTAAAAAATTGTAGGCAAACTGGCAGCCCTGAATTTTTTAATTTTTTTTTTTTGTTCATATATCTATAAACCCTGCGCGTGGACAAAGTTCCGTAACAATCTGAGAACCTTCGGCCTAAACCTGTACGATAAAAAAAAATATCACATTTTTTGTATGAAAGCAAGTGACAGGCCCATAGTTTCACGAGCATTACTCAAACATAAAAAAAACCCATCGCCAAAATTAAAACTTATGAATTATGACTTAATAAGAAAATATTTTTTTTCCCAAATTTTTCATGACTTAAAAAGTAGAAATTTTTTTTTTAAATAATATTTTTTACAAAGTTTTGAGAAAATTTCACTTAAGTTTGGAGAAAAAAAAAAGTTCTACGATGAATCATTCTTGCGCCATGAATTTTAGAAGTTAGTGATGTTCGGCAAAATCTGAAAACTTCAATTGGCGTTTTCCGGGCAAACTCGCAACCCTGATTTATTAATATTGTTTTTTGTTCATATATCCTATGAACCCTACGCGTGGGCAAAAGTACGTTACAATCTGAGACCCTTCGGACCAATCTGTACAATAATGAAAAAAAACCAGTTGTCTTGTTAAACTTATCCAGAAATTCAAAGACTTTTTTCTTATCGTTTATTTCCTCAATTTGATGTGCACTTCTTCTCTTTGTTTCAGTCAACTCATTTTCGAGAAGTATTTTAATCCTTATGACGTGCCCAGCCCATCGTAGTTGACGAATTTTTACAGCATGGAGGATAGAAGATTCCATGAGCAAGTTTTTATTATAAAGTTCTGATTCCCTCAGATTTCAAAGTACTATTTAGCCGAAATATCGAATAGAATCTGCAAAAACTGTTGAGCAAGAATCACGAGTAAGATTCACTGATATTTTTTGGTAGATTAATTAGAAATTAGAAAACATACCTGGATATGCTCATAATCATGACCAAGGTTTGTTACAACAGTTTTCTGAATCAGGATCTTCAGGATTTTTTTCAAAATCGAGAAGAAATTTTGTTCCGAGCAGAATTCAGGAGCACGTTTGCCTCAGATTCCTGACGAGGTCTCGAGGCCGAAAATGGAATTTATTCAAGGTATTCAATCTTCAAAAATTCAGCATCAGCATAGAAAATAAAACTGACGTCCACAGATCAAAGGAGTTGCGTATTTTTTTAAAGCATTTATATTATTTGGAAACGCAGAATCAGGTGAGAACATTCCAATTTACGAGAATATTTTTTCATATGAACGATTTCACATTTTTTTGCACTTTTTGGGTTTGGTCCTCAGTCGGTAAAGGCGCGGCTACAAAGCAACGCAACTTACCACACAATCGTACTAATGTAAAAATGGTACTTGGCATCGAAAGCTTTTAATTAGTAGCTGTGGAAGGCCATTTAGAACACTAAGCAAGCAATAAACTAATTGCGAAAGCAATAAGCTTGAAACGCTAAGAAAGGACAAGGGTTTGTATCCCAGTTATTGACCAGTCAATCAACCACTTATAATCCGAGCACGTTTGGCTCAGAATCCTGAGGTCTCATTCAATCTTTTCAAAAATCAATCTTCAAAAATACTTATGAGCGCGGTAGTGAATAAAATCCTTAAATTTCCAAATTGTAGGGGAAAAGACATTAAACATCCACAAACCCAAATAATAATATTACCTGTTCATTAATAGCGGACCCATTATTGATGGGTTTGAAAGAGTAACATTATATGAATTTAACGTTTTTTTTTGCTCCGATTTTGTATATATTTTTGATTTTATTTTTTTTATTGCTGGGCGTTTTTAATTGGAAACTCCAACAGGTAAGAGCATCAGTATAAAAAATAAAATCGACGTCCACAGATCCAAGGAGTTACGCATTTTTTTAAAACATATCTATTATTTCGAAAAGCAGAATCAGGTGAGACCATTCCAATTTTCGAGAATATTTTCGCATAAGAACTATTTCACCTTTTTTTGCACTTTTTGGGTTTTAATCCCAACTATTAACTAATTAAACAACCCGAGCACGTATGCCTCAGATTCCTGGTGAGGTCTCGAGGCCGAAAATTGAATAAGTTCAAGGTTTTCAATCTTGAAAAATATTTATAAGCGCAGGTAGTATGTATAATCACTTAATTCTCAAATTTTAGGGAAAGAGCCATTGAACATCCACAAACTCAAAAAAATAATATTACCTATTCATTAATAGTCTTTTTATTGAGCATTTCAAGCTTATTGCTTTCACAATTAGCTTATTGCTTGCTCTAAACTTAGTGTTCTAAATGAAATTCTACAGTTATTAATTTCGATGCTTTCGAGTTTTCGATGCCAGGTACAATTTTTGTGTTTGTGTCCAGAGAGTCGAGAAATTTCCCTTAACAAAAAATTCCTAGACCACACCGGGAGTCGAACCCAGCCGCCTCCAGCATGGTGTTGCTTCGTAGCTGCATCTTTACAGACTGAGCTAAGGGAGATAGTAGACCCATTATTGATTGGTTTGAAAGAGTAACATTTTTAGGAATTAAAGTGTTTATTTTTGCTTCAATTTTCTTTACTTTTTTGATTTTTTTTATTGCTGAGCTTCTTTAATTGGAAATTCCATCAAACAAGAGCATCAGTTAAAAAATTAAATAGGCATAGACAGATCAAAGGATTTACGTATTTTCTTTTAAACAAGGCAATTATTTCGAAAACCAGAATCAGGTGAGACCATTCCAATCTACGAGAATATGTTCGCATAAGAACTATTTCACTTTTTGTACACTTAATGAGTTTTCATCCCAGCTATTGACTAGTGAATCAACCACAAAGACAAGGCAAATATATGCACGCTTTAACTGCCGGTTGATGAACCGATAAAGTTGGTTGCATTTTCGTCAAAAAACTTCACTTTAAATTGTGTTTTTTTTTTAAATTGACAAGATTGATTTAACTTTTAACACTCTTAAGGAATTTGACTCAACTTTAAGTTAACGCGACTGGCCGTGCGTTGAAGACATGAGAAAGCATTGAGAGAGTTAGGGAAGCACTATCCTGCTATGAGTTCGATCGAAACTAAAGCTCCTGGCAAGACTCCCTATTTTCTTTTTCTATAGTTTGAAGATTAATGGATAAATATCATAGTTAGTTCTAAATACAGACAATAAGACTCAAGGAAGTACATTCAATTGAAACATCATGATTGTATTGCGGTTTCACAGGATTTTGTTTAAAATGCCATAAATTTTAAGCACGACTCGTTGAAAATTTCAATCAGGGTTTCATCGAAATAATGACCGGGATTTGATCAAACTACTAATCGAATGCTTTCGAAATCTCTAGCAGATTTTGCTCAGAGCCTTGAGAAGATTAATTCAGATTTCAAACGGTTGCATTTGATTGAAAGACTGGGCAGGGATCAACTTATAATTCGAGCACCTATGTCCCAGATTCGCGAAGAGGCCTCGGGGCTGAAAATGAAATTTATTCAAGGTATTCAATCTTCAAAAATACTCATGAGTGCAAGTAGTAAATATAATCACTAGATTACCAAATTTTAGGGAAAGAGCCATTAAACATCCACAAATTAAAAAATAATATTAACTATTCATCAATAGTGGACACATTATTGTTTGGTTTGAAGTAGTAGCATTTTTTAAAAATTAATGTGTTTATTTTTGTTTCGATTTTCTGTTTATTTTTATTTATTTTTTTATGATTGAGCGTTTATAACTGGAAATTCCATCAAGCAATAGCATCAGTTAAAACATGAAATAGACCCCTACACATCAAAGGAGTTACATAATTTTTTTAAGCATTTCTTGGAAAAGCAGACCATTCCAATTTACGAGAATATTTTCGCATAAGATCTATTTTACTTTTTTCACACTTTTTGGGTTTTTATCCCAGTTATTGACTAGTGAATCAACCACAAGGAAAACGGAAAATAAATATTCGCTTCCATGGCAGTTTGATGAACCCATACAATTGATTGCATTTTAGTACATCGAAAATCGATTGTATTGCGGTTTCACATGATTTTGTTTAAATTTTCGCTATGGATCGCGACTTGGAGAAAAAATGCCTTAAATTTGATAAATTTGATTCGAAGGTTGATTGTTGATATACAGAAAAAAAAAAAACAAACAATGGTGGCAGTTCGCTGGGGTAATCACTCAGCTATATTAATAAGTTGACGATAGCTGAATAAAAACCCTACGATTCTTTCGGTTGACGAGACACCAAGTGGTACAGCGATGAAGACAAATGGATATGTTGTTGAGGAATTTGCATGCAGCCAGTTGCTCGCACACACTTACATGAGTTAAGCAATTTCTGCTAGAACCAAAGATGTGAAGCCCTACGCACAATTTCAAAACTACTTTTATTCAATTTTCAAAACCTGCCAAGCTCTATCGGACCTATCTATTTTTCTTCACATCTTTAGCTCTAGCAGACATTGCTGTTCACCACTAGGATCCCATGATGATGTGAAGATATTTCCAGTTTTAAAACATAATAATTTACATGAGTTCGATTTTTTCATAAATCGCTTTGTGGTTAAATATGGACAAAATAACTTTTCCCGAATCATACGATTTTCGCAAGATATGATTGCCAAAATTGTAATGGTGGTGTGCTGCATTTTTTGACACACTTTCAAGCTAAGGGTGTAGCTGTTCAGTAACAGATTGGGCAAGCGGACGAGACGTCCCTACTTGTCGATAATCCCGAATAATGTTTTTAAATCAATCGTATTCTTTTAGATCATTTATTAATGGCAAAACATTTGTCACTCAAAAGCTCACAAAACTCACTCACTAACATTAACGGTGAACGAACAGATACATGTTTTTGACCACACGGAACGAAACTGTTGATGTGTCATTCTTCATGTGGCAATTTGCTTACTCAAAGAACAACAAAGAAAAGGAAGAGAGCCGACGTTCGGCAACGTTGCAAATGAGCCGCATCGCATGGTCTCCCACTACTTTGAGCACGTTAACCAGAAGTGGGAAAAATATTACACGGAAATATATACATACGTGATGAAGCCACGTACGAATTACAAAATAGTGAACAGTCGTTTCTACACGAAACGTCACTGCCAAGGATTAGAGAAAATTAACTTAATACTGATTAGTTAAAAAAAAAAACAACCAAAGATTGCTTCACAAATTGAAGCACCCTCGAAGGATACATCAAACGAGTTTTCTTGAACCAAAAACAAACCTTCCTAGTCAACAAGTGAAACAGCTCTTCCACTCCTGAACCAAACAACCGTCGCAATGGGATTTCCCAAATGTCAACCGACTGGCGAAAACATTTTCGGAAGCATACTTCCTCCAGCCCTTTCTCAAATTACGCTTCCATCCGGTTTTGTTGATCGGCATAAGGACTCCCCCCAACTGGGATACAGTAGTTAGGAGAAAATGCTGTTGATTATAACGACGCTCCTCATCGTCGTCGGTTCAGAGATCCAGCAGCCAATCATTGGGTTCTTCTCATCTCGACCAAACGAAACCCCCCCGGAAGAGATAATCAAAAGTTTTTCATTGAAAGCTCAAGATTGCCCATTTGATGGCATGGCGGGGTACTTTCCCTGAAAGCCGGCATTCTCTTTGCTAACAAGTGAGTTGGCTGGAAGGAATTCTTCGGAACATGCAAAAGAACATTGCTGTTGGAATTTTAACCGATCCTCGAGTCGGTTGACACGGTTTGCTTGTTGTATAATCGAGAACGATGCATGATTGTCGATGTTCTGTATATCACAAACGACACACAGTTGAACATAGAAGGAGAGAGAGAGAGAAAACCGGAAGCACGGTATCATCCATGTTGTCATCTTTGAGAATGCAGCCCAGTCAGAATGGAAATTAGGTCAAATGTAACAAGACCCGCAAACGGAAAATGCCGTTTGGATTCGATGGAAAATGTAATCCCGACTGGGTTTATTTCACACACACAGACATACTCAAACGTATATTGCAAACCAAGCAGAAAAGAGCATTTCCCCCACACTTCCTTTATCGTAAGTGAAACGCGGAGACCGGAATTCAATGGAATGGAAAATGAATGCTTCTAGTTGGCTTATTTCTATAGTTTGTACAGATTGATAGCTGTTATTTACGAGTCGAATTTAAATGTCTGCGGAGTATTTTTTTTTTCGGCGAAATGGCTCATTTTTAAAAGAGGTTTCTTTTTTTGAAATTTCACATTCTTGTTTTTTAGAAGTCGCACTTGAATAGAGATTTCAAACTGTTAATTACAATAAAAGGATTACTAGCAAATCTTGAACAAAGAATTCCGAGTGTCTTTCATTGGAAATTCCAACAAGCAAGAGCATCAGTTAAAAATGATCAAAAGAGTTACGTATTTTCTTATAAACAGTTGAATCAGGTGAGACCATTCCAATTTACGAGAATATTTTCACATAAGAACTATTTCACTTTTTTTTTGCACTTTTTGGGTATTGCTTTCAGCAACGTGAATCAACCGCAAGGAAATGGCAAACAAATATTCGCTTTCACTGCCGCTTTAACTTATAAAACTGATTGCATTTTCATCAAAACAATCACTTAAAATTGTTTCTCTTTTTCTTCAATTGACAAGATTGATTTAACTATGAGGGCTCCACTTTTGAGGAATTTAACTCAACTTGATAGCTGTTACTTACGAGTCGAATTTAAATGTCTGCGAAATTTTTTTTTTTCGGTGAAATGACCCATTTTTGAAAAAGTTTTCTTTTTTTTAAATTTCACATTCTTGTTTTTTTTAAGTCCTTCTTAGGTGGAGATTTCAAACTGTTAGTTCCATTAAAAGGATTACCAGCCGATCTTGAACAAAGAATTTTTAAAAATTTCGGTGAAACGGCCGCTGTCGAAAAACTTCTTTTTCTTAAAGAAGCTCCGGAGTAGATCATGACAAATCCAGCGAAAAGATTGTCAATAACTCAAGAGCAACAAATCAATTATCGATCAACAGGAAGTTTTCGGGCGGAACGACCAAAACTAAATTCCAGTTTGTAATAAATCTATGTTTACATCGTAAATTTCCAGCAGATGGCCGTTAATCTCAATTTATTCCTGTCACTAATTGAGATGTGTTTATTTTCCATCAGATTTGTCCGGAACCCAGAAATCGGATAACGGGAAAAAGTCCAGCTGTGAGAAAACTTCATTTACGGTTCGGGTCTGAGCCCGGAAAACTACTTCTGCTACAGTAGTTCGAAGCAGCACGATAACAAACGAATCTCAAAGTCCGAAAGATTGATGATTGTTTATATGGAAGGATAGAAAAAGTTTCCTATGTTGTGAGAATTCCTTCTACACACACACATATACAGGAACGAGAATGTGGATTATTTGAAAGGATTGCATTGGAAGAACGCACTGACCGACACACACACACACACACATACACACACACATACATTCAACTCCACATATGCAGTAATTTGAAATTAAAATCCTGTTTTTCCTTTTACTTTTGTTGAAAAACAGCTCCACAACAGAGAGAGGCATATGCCTGGAAAATCCCGCTCGGTACAGTGCGCACATCCACATCCTTTTGATAAATGCCAACGTCGGGTAAAAAGGGGATTTTCTCTGAGCCCTGGGAACTGCATGCTGCTACTACTCTTCCATACTGGAATGCCAAATCTGATTCCGACAAGATTCCCGAGCTTCTGTTTTTACTGTCGAAGCTTAGCTCCGGACAAAGGGGGAATTGTTTTTCTTAGGTTCTTAGGAAATTGATAGCAACACAGGGATGTGGTGCGTCGGATACCGGAAATTGAGTAACTGCTGAAGATGGAAGCGGAATTGAAATTCTATTTGAATACGAGATAAGATTTGGTTTGGGGATGAATTTCGAAGGATATTAGAGAAAGGATGTGCTTCGTTTATTCATTGTAAAAAATATTCTTAAATATTCCTTTTGTTAAAAACTATCACGGTATGAACTTATAGAAAGTAAGAGGATACATCTTCTACGATGTCATTAAAAACAAATGTTTCCTATGTAGTGTGAATCAAAACACTCTAAGTGATAGGAACACAAAACTTAGTAAATCAAAAACTGCTCTATCAACAGTGGCCTTCATGAAACAAAACGTTTATCCCCACATGACGAACCACCGGATATGACTGGAAAATGCCTTCCAGAGGATAATCCTCTACTATCGTCCGTCATGCCTGATAGTGACCGTTCGTTGGGTTGATATTTCGCACCGTCCAACCGAAACTGCCTCGGGGATTTCCCCAAAAATTATTGGTTCGCTCACACTTGCTGCCACATCTCCTGGAGAACAACCCATCCTTATCCTCTGCGCGCAAGGTGCCGAACGGAAGTCACAATTTTCCAGTGCCGCATCGCATAGCATCACACGAGTGCACCTTGACCCGCACTGCTGACGACCGAATGAGGATGTTGCGTAAAAACGGTGGAGTTCCGTTCCCGTCAGAAGGCATCGCATCATCAACCGGTTTTTCCTGGAAGAAATTCAGTTCTTCGCACAACTCCTCCGCCACAGACGGTCGTTGGATGAAGCGACCCATTTCAAGCAACAAAAACTGATTAATGGCTGTTTAGATGCTTTTAAGAGCTGTCGTTAGAATTTACAGCATATTTCACTTATGGGGTGGCCGGTAGGGTGATCACCGGGAAGTGAATTTGCAAAAAAACTGGAAAATGTGAAAGCGATTAGAAACCACAAGGGAAAAATTGTAGACCAATGGTGATGAGTGGCGAATGGAGAGAGAATAACCATATTTGAAAAATATGATGAATAAAAGCTCAAGTCATGAATGAGATGTGTTCAAAACAATGGTTAAAAGAAATAGCGAGTACAAACATTTGATTGATCTTTTGCTTCTTAACGTATTTAACGAATCAATTAAACCTCTAAAAAACTAAGTTTAATTTAACAAATTTAAAATCTAAGTTGGAAAGTAGGTATAAACTGCAATCTTAATCCAAGGTTTATGAAATTTCTATTTTTTAAAGCTCGATTCACTGAAAATCTGGACGCATTGCTTACTTTTATACAGCGCTCCTAGAGGTCGATTCTCGAATGTTATTATTGTAGTTTCTTGATTATCGAGATTTCCAGCCCTGGGCTGGTCCATCTCCCGTCGTTGTCGCTCAAACACCGCTTTTGGGTTTTTTCATAACTTATCTGGGATGAGATTCGCACTCGTGACTTTGGCGTGAGAGGTATGGATGTGAACCACTACACCGAAGTCGCCCCCATTTCTCGAATGTTTCGACAGCAGATTGTTTGGGAAGCTTTTCTCTTTCGGAGTTTAAAGTTTTATTACCATTAATAAGATTTAAAAAACGTTGTGACAGATGGAAGCCGAAAGAAGAAAATTGAATTTGGCTGCCGAGTATAACTACGGTTTGAAGGATCCAAAACTTTTGTTCGGAAGGAGCGTCCACAGTAAGCGTCGTGGTGGAACGTACGATCGGCCACTGAACAATCCCAGGACTGTCGAATATAAACATTGCTCTAAAATACAATTCCGACAAAAGCTCTGTTCGAGTACGCAAGGGCTATCGGTTTTATCGTGCAAGCAAGCAGCCAAACTGGACACTGAAACAGATCCGAATGGCCAAAACAATGGGCCCGAAAGTTATATATTCTTACGAGGTAGCTACGAAACGTTAATTAAGATGGCAGCCTACAGCGCAAAAGTTTTATGTTACCACGACTCGATGAGATGTCTGTAATAAGTAAGTCAAGCTTCCGTTATAAATGAGTCGATGAACTCAAGGCTCTTCAATGCAAACTGTCCGAAAAAACACATTCTTCCATTTATCAAAGCACACAAAGCCCTGTAAAATTTGGCAAACATTTGGCTGGCTACTATTACAGTCGATAGACACTTTAGTGGTATCATGACACCAGTCAACCAAACGAATTGTCCTCAATTTCATTCAATCGAGAAATACTGGGCAATTGTTAAGCGGAATCTAAAAAAGACTGGAAAAGTGAATCGGGATACAGAAGAAATGGAGAGATGGTGAAGTAAAATATCTGCTCAAGTTGACGAAACGAGTGTATAAAAGATGACATAAAAAGCGTAATAGACTTACGATAAGAAAAAATTCTGAAAATGCAATAAAAATCCTTTATGCTTTTTACATTGACTGCCCAACTTTTTTTATATCATCAAACAATCCCTGGATATAACTTACTTCTTGCGTCCAGACATCAAGAGAATCGAGCTTTCGAAATAATAGGGATTGTTAAAATCCTTCACAACTGGTGGCAACTTTTGCTGGGCGTTATCCACTTCCATGCACCGTTAAAAAAGCATCGTATCTTAGGTTGACAAACATTGATCACGTCATTCCACTACATCAGATCAGCTAGTGGACTAGTTGTCCCATCATAGAATACGTTCTTCGTTATTGGTCATTTGAAAAAGTATATACTACTTCTAGAATTCAGTCTGTTTGGTGAGTTCGTTCCTTTTTGTAAAAAAATACTATTTTTTTAATTCACCATTAGAGTGATCAGCTTTAAGATACTGGTCCTAAAAAACCCTAATTTTTGGAATGATTTACTTGTGGAAAAAAGATATCTCGGAGCCATACAACTTTTTTAAGTTTAAGATAGTGAATTTCACGTTTAAGAAAAAAATTAATAACTAAAAATCCAAACTACTTACATCAGATTGTCATAGAAATGTTAACTGCTGATGATAATTGAGATGATGAACCACAACAATTATTTCTAAGAAAATTTAACCATTTAACGTGTTGAATCAAACAAGAGACATTATTGGGGTACAACTTTGATTTAAATCAAGTGTTTATTTTATTACTTGCTCTATGGAATGGTCAATATATTATTTTATTTTAATTTGAAAACTAAATAAATCTTGATGCAAATGATATTTTAAATAATACATCTTAAAAACGACTGTAAGTATGTTTGAAACTTTGACATACAATTATATAAATATTAAAAAATTAAAAACACAGACGATGAATAATAAAAAATCTGAAAAGCGTCGTCTTACAATTAGCTTATAGGTACCTAACGTAAGCTTTAATGCTAGGTATGTGATTAGTTAATTTTGTTCAAAGTAGCTGCTAGGCAGAGAGTTTATTAGAGTATAGATACAATCCAAATTACTGCGACACGTCAGAAACTTCATTTGGAGACCTTGTTCTTATGATATTAATTTTTTTTGAAAATATTTCAGTTGCTTTAAGAAGCGATATTTGCTACTAGAAGCATCTTATTGTGATAAATTTACTTCAACAGATCTTCCTGAAAACAGTGCAAGAGCTTGTATTTTTTCTAATTTAATCAATGATCCTACGTAAAGCCCGATTCAAAGTAAATTTGAACGCATTCAAGTGATCACAACTCAAGAATTAAACAACATACATGGTTGATCAAAACGTCAAACAAAAGGGTATCCGTTTAGATTGCAAACGATATATAACAAGTTATTACATTTCACCGTTTCGAACGAAGTATCTCACTTTACTTGTGATCGATGTCATCATGATCTGCACAGTCGCTGGTGACACTGTGCATTTGTAACTTATTTACCGCATCCTCGAAGTTTTCGCTTGACAGTTGCCCAATATGTTTCGATCGGTCTGAACTCAGGGCAATTCGGAGGATTAATCTCTTTGGCTACGAAATTATTGTTTGCAGCATACCATTCAAGTACCTCCTTAAAGTAGTGGCAGCTGGCTAGATTCGGCCAAAACATAAACTTGGTCCAGTGTTGCCGACTGAAGGGTAAAATTCGCTTTTTCAGACATTCTTTTACATTTACATTAACCTTTGACGTCATTGTGATGTGATGTGAAGTGATGAAAGCCTTGGTTTTAAGGCTACAACTGCAGATTCTTTGCCAAATCATTAGTTTCCGAGCAAACTTATCAACAAAAACAAATTAATACCTGGAAGAGACATCCCCACGACCAATTGCCAGGTAAAATTTTCGTCCGGGGGTTTGTTTATAATGCATTTTGACGTATGTTTCGTCATCCATTAAAATACAGCCATCAAATATCCTAAAAAAACTCAGTTTAATTTACCAATTTTAAAATCCAAGTTGGAAAATAGGTATACACTGTCATCTTAATCCAAGAATTTTGAAATTCTTTTTTTCGATTCTAATATAAAGCTCGACTCACTGAAAATCTGGACGCATTGCTTACTTTTATACAGCGCTCCTAGTGGTCGATTCTCAAATGTTTTTTTAATTTGTTGATTATCGAGATTTCCAGCCCTGAGCTGGTTCACCTCCTGTCCTCATCAGTCAAATACCGTTTTGGGTATTTTTCGCATCTCTGGAGGTGAGAATCGGACTCGTGACTCTGGCGTGAGAGGTATGGAGGTTAACCACTACGCCGAAGTCGCCTCCATTTCTCGAATGTTTCGACAGCAGATTGTTTGCGAAGCTCCTCTCTTTTGGAGTTGAAAGTTTTATTACGATTGTGACAGATGGAAGCCAAAAGAAGGAATTTGAATTTGGCTGCCGAGTATAACTACCGTTTGCAGTGTCCACAAACGTTGTTCGTAAGGATCACAGTATGCGCCGTGGTGCAACGTAGGATCGGCCACTGAACATACCCTAGACTGTTGAATGTCGACTTTGATATAAAATACAATTCCGACAAAAAGCTCTGTCCGGGTACGCAAGGTTGTGCCAACAAGCCTCCAAACCGGACACTGAAACAGGTCCGAATGGTCAAATCAACGGGCTCGAAAGTTATATATTCTTACATTAATGTAGTTACAAATCGTTAATGAAGATAGACTTTGGGCTGCTTACAGGGCAAAAGTTTTATGTTACTACGGCTCGAGAAGATGTCTGCAAAAAGTAAGTCAAGCTTCCGTTATAAATAAATCTATGAACTCAAGGCTCTCCAACGCAGACTGTCCGAAAAAAAAAAACCATTCTTCCATTTATCAAAGCACACAAAGCCCTGTAAGATTTGGCCCCGATTTGGCTAGCTATCACTACAGTCGAGAGACACTTTAGTGGTACCATGACAACAGTCAACCCAACGAATTGCCCTCAATTTCATTCAATCAAGAAATACTGGGCAATTGTTAAGAGGAATCTGGAAAAGACTGGAAAAGTGACTCGGTATGCAGCAGAAAGGAAGAGATGGTGGAACAAAATAGCTGCCCAAGTTGACGAAACGTGTGTTTAATAATCGTAAATTTGTCAAATTCAAAAAGCGTAAGCTACAATAAAAAATATTTGAAAATGCATTATAAATCCTTTGCTTTTTACATTGATTGCTCGAATATTTTATTTCATCAAACAATTCGTAGATAGAACTTACTTCTTGCATCCAGATATCAAGAGAATCGAGCTTTCGAAATAATAGGGATTATTAAAATCCTTCATAACTGGTGGCATCTTTTGCTGGGCGTTATCCACTTCCATGCACCCTTCTGTTATAAAAAGCATCTTATCTTAGGTTGACAAACATTGATCACGTCATTCCACTACATCAGATCAGATTATTGGTCATTTCATGAAAACAGAATATACTGCTTCTCGGAATTTGGGAATATTTGGTGAGTTCGTTCCTTTTAATAAAAAAAATACCATTTTGTTTCAATTCATCATTCTAATGATCAGCGTCATACAAATCCAAAATTTATGGAATATTTTACTTGTGGAAAAAACATATCCCTGAACCATGCAACTTTTTTTAAGTTTATTTTTTTCATATGAAGCAAACTGAATTTTACTTTAAGGAAAACAAATCAAAACAAAAAATCCAAACTGCTTACATAAAGTTGTTTATAGAAATGTAAACTGTTAATGATTTTGGTGGTGATGGACCACAACAACTATTTCTTTAAAAAAATATAATTTAACGTGTTGAATCAAACAATTCTAGATGTTGTAGAAGTCGTTTTTGGGGTATAACTTTTATTTAAAGGGTGTTCCGATCAAATTTTTTTCTAACAGTAATGTGTATGAGTCGATCAAAGTTTTTATTCATAAGTCAAATTCTTTTTTCTTTTTCAAATTCAGTTAATACAGAATACAGGAGAAATATTCAGCTTTACTTCCTTCTTACCGAATTCCAATTGCCGGGTCTTTCGTTTTACACCTGCCATTAGATTTTGTACAGTCCCTTTGTCCACTTTATTCGCCGCAGAACGCCAGTTTGTTTTGAACTGTTTCTCGCTCATAACAGCTTTTTGAGTCTTCTTAAGGTTCCGCTTGACGATGGCCCAATATAGTTCGATTCGGCAGAGCTCTGGCGTGTTGGGAAGGTTCTTGTCCTTGAGCACCACTTGAACATTGTTGGCAGCATACCACTCCATGGCCTTTTTTCCGTAATGGCAAGATGCCAAATCCGACCAAAATAGAACGGAACAATTGTGTCGCTTCAGGATAGGCAGTTGACGGTTTCGGTCGCAATGTAAACGTTGTTCTTCAAGCCACAGATACAGATGGTCTGCCACACCGGATATTTCTTCGCGAACTTTGACAGTTTAATGTGCTTGAAAATATCTGCCACCTTTTCCCGTCCAGTTGCCGTATAAAATTCCTGTCCAGGAAGCTGTTTAAAGTCTGCTTTCACGTAAGTTTCATCGTCCTGTACCACGCAATCAAACTTCGTCAACATCGTGTACAACTTTCGCGATTGTGCTTTGACCGACTTGTTTTATTTATCGTCGCGATTTGGAGTCATCACTTTCTTGTAAGTCGACAGTCCAGCTCGTTTTTCAGCTCTATCCACGGTTGAAGGCGCCACTCCCTGCTTCTTTGCGACATCTCGGACGGATGGGTTGGGATTCCGCTAGAAACGGCGGGCAACTCTTTTTATCGTCGCTGTGGCCTACGGCTTTCGATTTCAAGTTTAAGTCCACCAAATTTTGATCGAAACACCCTTAATGGCTGGCAATCGTGCCTACTTTGAAATGCGAAGAACGCTATGATCGAACAGAGTTCGCTGAACTACAAAGTTGACCATCTACATTAATTAAACCGTTACTTCTCTGTGGCCACGAAACATCGACATTGCTCGTGGAGGACCAACCCACCGTGGTGTCTTTGAACGGAAGGTGCTGCGTACAATCTACATAAAATGTGGAGAAAGCGAATGAAGCATGAATTGTATCACATGCTGCGAGAACCACCTATCGTTCACAGCGCCAAAATCGGTCGACTACGGTGGGCTGGACATATCGTAAGAATGTCAGTCAACAGCCCAGTTAAAACGATCCGGCAGACGCAAGAAGAAAAGCACGCGACGAGAAAGGTAGAATCAAGGTGATCGGCGGTACTTTCGCAGACTGCGAGGATTGAAAAGAGAATTGTTGGCCATTCTCTTCGGCCCACTTCAGAAAACTTCTATATACAGCAGAGGTCACCCCGGCCTAGGGCTGATTACAGCACTCGACACTGAAGAAGTCTGTAAGTCGCAGAGATAATAGGGCGATCTGTCAAGAGATAAGCTTTCTCTAGTGGAATTTAAAGGAATTTGCTCGCGTTTTTTAGTGTTAATTTGAAAAAGTGTTTCAATGTTTTATTTTTTATTTTAAGCGATCAAATGAAGTGTTAATTTTAAATTCTAAGTTTCCAATGTAAATTGAATTCAACCATCTCAGATTTTAACAAAACTTTGCGGACAACTTTTTTGAGGTTTTTGAAATTATGCTTTTTTTTTACTGTTCCGTATATCTCCGTAATTATTATATCCAAAAACAATCTATAGGTTGATTAAGAAAATTGCTCGGAAAATCCATGAAAAAATTAAATTTTGTTCGGCATTGTTTCCAAACTTGCTATATTTGTGACTAAAAACTTGAAACAAATATTGGTTAATGTGAAAAATAACAATTTAATTACATTCCATAGATTTTTTTTTCATAGAAAACACCAAATACCAATCAAGTTTCATTTGGGTGTGCAAAGTTTCAGTTATTTTGTAGAAAATCTAAGAAAAACACTAAGGCTGGTGCATCAACCGTAAAAAGATCAAACGTAAATTAATTGCAAATGATTCCAAATCTTGAAACTATTGTACGAGTAAATAAATGATAATCAGATCCTTGATTTTCATATCCTTAACTTGCGTCTAAAAAAGTCCACAGTAAAATCCATAGTAATTATAGTTCATTGGTTAAAAATTTGATTGCAGGTCCAGGTGTCTAATGGCATATTTTGATACTTTAGCTCATATAACTACATTACATGATATATTTACCCAGTGATATCTTAAGATCCTGGGGATTGAGAGGGATCAACAGGGCACTCCGATCGAAACTATTATTAACATTTCGTGGCTAAAGGTATTTTTCTCTGTTACTAAATTCGTCAAGAAACAAGCCGTCTAAATGGAGATGTCACAATGAGCGGAAAGATTTGTTTGTGAAGGGAGATTTTTTCCACCCCGTGGATAATTTCGGTAGCTGACATTGTCTATCATCCACCCAACTGCGTGTTTGGCTCTTCTCACGGTGATATGAGGGCAATCACTGGTTGATAAACTTGATCAAGTCTAACAGGAGAATAGCCCACCTGTCATCGGACTTTGCTTTCGTGCACTCAATGATTGGCAGACCAATACTTCATCATGATAATCGATGACAACACCAAATTTCCTTTTCTGAGAAAACATTTAAAGGCAGAAGAAAAACATATTAATTCATCCGCTTTTTATCATAAACCCATGTTTCTTGTGTTATTATGTGGAAAAGACATTAGCTGTATGATAATTGAACGAATATGTAAAAAATTAAAAAAAGAACAATTCAATGGTGACAGTGTTGCCAAACATGCTTTTTTTCCAGAGCATAATTTAATGATAAATTGTCGTCAAATAAACATAGTCTTGATTTAAAAAAAATCCATCGTGCCTCTCGAATTTTTTTAACAAAGAAAACTGTTAACCCTTACATGGTTTGTTGTTGACAAAAAATAACTTGTTATATCAAGCCTCTGCCATGTAAAAAACCCCGATATGAATGTGCATGTTACGCTAGCCTTGCAGTCTACGGAGAAGGTCCTTTCCACTTGATCGGTCCATTTGCCCGTTGGGCGCCTATGCTTCTTGTATTTTCGGTTTATTCTCGACATTATTTTCGCTGGGTATCTTGTGACATCCCACGACGAGCCCAGCCCACTGTAGTTTCACCAATTTTCACGTTGGGGTGATGAGAGGTTCCCTCAGCACATCGTTGTTCATTCGCCTTCTCCACGTTCTATCTGCACTATATCATAGATCGCATGCAACACCTTCCGTTCAAAGATGCCAAGGCCCCGTTGGTCCTCTGCGTGCATTGTCTATGTTTCGTGGAGTAGAGGACTACTGAACGCATCTATATTTATTTATTTATTTCGTCAATCATTGTAGACTACATATACATTTACGTTTATTCAAAGTTAGTATCTACGGTGTGATTTTTTGCAGTCAATATTTTTCTTAATGTCGCTTTAGGCATAGTAACATAAATTATTTCACAATATTCATTATAGTTGCTAATCATTCTATTGATTGGTCTATGTCTATGTCTTACATTAAATAAATTCCTATTTCTTAAAATGAGTGAGGGTGCGTAAAAGTTCAAACTTTCTAAAAGCTTTACCGAATTTATACGCTGCGAGATTACATTAACAATGAGATCATGCCAATTTATCGTCTTTTCTTTGGTGATTCAACATCAATTAACATGCAACGAGACTCATACGAAGAAATAGGAAATGAATTCCAGCCTAGTTTTCTGAGGGCAAATAACAAACATTGTTTTGTACAGATTCTATAGATTAATGTATGTTTCTTGGTATGAGGCCAAACAACAGAACAGTTTTCGATCATGTGGATGAGAGAGTTTGTAGTGCTGCGAACTTTATTCATTCCAAGCGTCCTTCGCAGTCTGAAGTAGGCACGGCTTCAGCTCATAATGCGTTGTTGCATCTTCTGCTGGTGTTGTTGTCCGCGGTCACCACCACTTCCCTGGCACCCAAATACGTCTAACCACCTCCGATTTCATCACCGTCGATCTGAACTCGTGATAAAAGGCATTTGGGCATGTCATTTCGAGAACCCTGTCGAGTTATTTCGATTTACGACGTATTTATGACCATTCCAATCTGTAGCTACGGCCTTTGGTTTGATGTACGTTAACGCCATCACCGCAAGTTGCGAGTTACGGTGTCAATTTTTGGCAAAGACAAATAGTTGGACGGACTTCCTAAAAACATAACTACTCGTTTCTATCTCTGCTCTAAAGAATCACAGCGTCCCAAGCATTTGAAGATTAGTGAGCAAGAAGGCCAATTTCTTTGCTGTAGCCCTTTGCGTTATTTGAAAGAACTCACAAGTATCTTATCACACAGCCTTGAAAAATTGCGTCAGTTTATCTAGATATCCACATTCGTTAGAGTGATTAAGAAATATATACTCAACGCATCACGGATTGACTTTTTCTCCTCTGTCTATATCCTGTTTTATTTTGTTTATTTTGTTTTGTTTTCGTTTTCTGTCTCTCTTTTCAGTCACAGCGTTTCGTTAACCACGAACGAAACGACCCCTGCTGCTAACCTTCTCCAAGCTATCCAACATCCCAGTGATTACTCGTGGAAGTGCAGAGGATTTCTCGGCTTCCTTCAAAGCGAGTATCACGTCAACACGTTCCTTCCCATTCCTCATTTCGACCAGCATTCGGACACGGCCGGCGCCGGTATTGCTTTATAATGGGCCACCAGTTTTTACACATTGAGGATGTATGTTAGTCCCAAACATCACCTATTGGTTCTTTGTGTAAATACAGCTGATCTGGCAATAACAGAGTAGCATCCGTGGGCGGTCAATCATGCTCATGCGCATCTCGCGATCTTCGACAAATTTGTTGGGACAATGCGCTTATTGGACACCTAAGGCTAACCCACAATGGATACGTTGTGGATGCGTTTGCGTGAATTTGACTGATTTCCCATAAGTTTAAAAAAGTGAAATCGCAATCTCTCTCCTTCCATTTTGATGATAGTTTCCCATACAAAGTTCAATTCTTTTTGGAAATGGGCAAATGCTGTCCAATTTGGCTTGAATATGAAGCAGAGGCTTAGAATGTCCTACGAATCAAGAGGCTCTATGATTTGAAGAATATACAAAACACTTCCAATAGTTCTAGGCACCCTAATATTCGTGTATAATCTGCCATAACTGGTCTGGATCGACTATGTTGTAAGTCCTGATCATAAATAGTCCTCCGATAAACACTATTTCTCCCAAATTTCGGTAATTGACCAGCCTTTGCCAATGCACAGTGGTCCAGAATGCGAATTTAGCTGGAAAGATACATTCTCAGCCTAGGTTTGAAGTTTTGGAGCAAAATTCGTCTCCAAAAAATTTGTTTCTAATAACAAGGCGCTTTTTGTGTGAATGAAAACGTAGGTGGTCCTTATTTTCAGAGAAATCGAAAATCTAACTTTTTCATTTGCAGAAATAAAAACATACATTACTGGGAAAAGTTGGGTGGAATAAACCATTTCGGAGCAACTTTGATGGTGAGATATTTTTTTTCGAATTAGAGTATTTCATC
>JASCZW010003880.1:0-28904 GCA_034211315.2 Aedes japonicus
CTGTTCCCATGTCACGACCGCTTACGGCCTCCCCGCTGAATCCTCCAGCCTGCCGCATTTATGTTTTAACGTTTGTGGCACCGCGGAAGGCACGCACACTCCCATGAGCCTTGGTCTGACTGATCTATCTGTCTTACACCTTTAGCGGTTCACGGTTCATCCACTGTAATAACTCTGCTACCTCACTATCGATGAGAAAGTGAAACATGACCCTCGTCCACTAATGCTGTGCTGCTCAGCTTCTCTTGGTAATATGTATAGTTTCCTGGAACTATACGAAACACCATCAGCCTTCATAGATGACGCTATTGCAATTATATCGTCCCAGATGTTCCTTCACCAACCGCAGGTGGATGTGGCAACGGTGATGCTGTCTTTCGTTACAATCTACATCATCACAACGAATCTACGACCTACATTGTGAATTCCGCGATTTCCGTTATAAAATACAGGCCTCCGCATGCTCACGACTTCAACGTCTTCCAGACTTTGTCTGGAACCGACACTCGACCGATGTGTCCAAGCTTGACAGATAGAGCAGCTAGTTTTTTCGGCAAAACTGGATCTGGGAAAAGTCATGGCTTGTCGAACATTGGTGTTCCGTCTGAAACTTGCGGCACTGTAGATCGATTTGAGCAGCAATATTAATCTGTAGTCCAATTTCCTTCATTGAGTAGATCAGAATCCAGCTGGCCTTCCCGCTGACGATATTCCGCCCAACTCGGTAGGAACGTTGCCTGCAACGCATCATCAACAATTTCTCCAGCAACCTTCCAAAAGCTGCATCAACCACCTGGCTTTGACGCTTATACCACCCACTGCTGGCGTAGTCGATGGAGCTTTATTAAATCGGCATAAGGATAGGGGATTTTAGACATCGATGAGTTTCGACATCAAATGTTGTGTGAATCTCATACATCCAGTAATTATTCAACTCATTATGGATCACAATTGAATTCAGATTATTTGTGGATCCGGTGTAGCATTATTGTCGATAGCAGACCGGGATTACCACAAAACTGGCGTAGCTTCTCACAATTGTTAATGTCTGGAAGAAGAATGTTCCGACAAGATCTAGGTCAAGGTTTCCTGAAGCCTGACTTTCGCACAGGAATCCATGACAAGCCCGCCTGCTCATAGTGCACCGATGAACGATAAAAGTACGCCCTGGACGGTCAGAAAAATGCTAGTAAATTCTTCGAAAACACCATCGCGTGAAGCAATCTGGAGTTGCATGGTACTCAATGTACTGAATTCTTCTGATCATAATTTTTTCGTTCAGACGGAAACTGAAGACAGTTTGGAGAGCCCAGATACGGCTCTCTCATTCTCGTTGTTAGCAACCGACATATCTATAGTGACGTTGGCGCAATTCCGTGATGATCAAAACCAGTCGTTTAATCGTTTTTTTCTAGTCATCGTCATTTGTTCGTCTTCTTGTTCTTCGTCAACTACTCCTAGGACCTTCTTCTTCAACAATTTTTGAAACGCAGCAGTTTTCTCCATCTCCTGTTTCGACATTCGATTTGTTTCTTCACCTCCAAGATCTTTAGTTGATTTTGTTGGCAAGTGGTTTCCAGATTATTTTATCCATAAGCTCTTTCAATTTTTTCACAGTCATTGCTTTAAACTTGTCGACCCACGTTTCCGCTTCTGTAACCTACAACGTCAGACTGGCTGATGCATTACCGTTTTTGGCGGAAGGATCTGGAAAAAAAAATGTTTGGCAGTATTTATCATTTTTTTTGCTGCTTCACAAAATAACAATCAATAGTAATATCTTCTTCACCACTTTCGATTGATGTCTTAATAATATCCGAGAATCCTCCACATTTTTATTCTTTTTCTGGCCTACTGGCTGTCCCGTATTGCTACTACCTCCGTTTCCTTGCTGTTCAAGATGGTTGAACGCGGTGATCCTGGCTTCCCTAATGATTCGTGGGGCTGCCAAATCCCTCTCCCGAGGTACGAAGCCAGCGTACTGGGGTTAGGCCCGCCACGCTCTGGCGCATTCCAACGCACTAATAGAGGTACCATTCCGTAACTGGCCACATTCCACTATCATCGTAGTTGCTTAATACAAATAATGCAAGCCTTTATTGCTGATAACTTTCGGAGATTTGATGCAATTGGGACATCATTATAAAACAAATCGATGTAGTATGCTTGTCATCAAAGCTTGTGGATCACCACTGTTACTCATGCAGTTATAAAAATATTACCTACTACTTACAAAAATTAGTTTCCTTCAAATCCCACTTTACCCAAATTTTCCCACAATTAATAACTACGTAACTGAAATAAACTAAAAACTCACCTGACTAATTTTATTTTAGTATTAATTGATTTTTCATCTTATTCTACTATGGCAACTAATTAACTGATTCTTCTTATTTCATTAACAATCCAAATCAAATCACTTCTCCACACAATGCTTATCTCTACGGCGAAAGATAATTCGGCTGTCAACATGCATAATCATATGTTTATGGCGTTGATCACTGACACTTATTCGACGTTTCTCGTTGTAACGGTCCAGCCGTTCAATAAGCTACATGATGGAGCACGTCTCCCACGCGTCAAACCTCTTAAGAACTGCACAGTTCTATTAAAATGAACATCTACCGTAGGACCACACTTTCTTCTTCTCCAAAAGATTGAAAAATAAACAAATTATGCATATATTAAACTGTCCACGATAGGCAAATTAGTATATTTATATATGTCTGTATGTTTACATACATATTGTTGACCAATGATTTTCTTCAACCCGTCACTATTTCTTTTCATCACTTCATCTATGTTTTGGATTATCTTCTTCGGTGATAATAGTGGCAAACGAATGTTTGTTGTTAATAACGCTATAACTGAGAATGGCTGAACTAATCTTGCTATGTCTTGAAAAGCATTTGTTCCTTACCCAACAAAGCCTAAAACTCAAAGTTGAAAATTTTTCAAGAAATGGAAAATTGGTAAATAAAAAGGCATTTTTCCATACAAAAATATCAAATTTTGTTTGTATGACCAATTTTGTAAGTCAAAATGAAAAATCATGAAAATAAATATTAATACTTTCAACATATTGTAAATTCAAAATTTCTTTACTTACAACCAAGCAACTTAAAAAACACTTCACTAGTTAATAGAACATCTTCAATCAGACACACAGTGCCAAATTGTCACATTGAAAATGCAATAAAATGTTGTTGAATTATTATATTATCTTACCGCACTGAAATCAAATCATGTCGGTTCGGCAAGACATCATACAAAATCAACAATTTTTTCATTCGTTGGAACTTCCAAAAAAAAAAAAACGACTTCAGTATTTTAACATAATACACCAATGGCGTATTGACTGCCAGCGAAGATTATCAATATGAATGACTGCCGATTGTCAGTACTTTTTGGGTTGTGCCTAAATTGAAAATATCCGCTCAAGTACGTGACTCTTCATGCAATTTTATTACTATCGACCGATTTATTGTGTGAATCGAATTTGTAAAGATATTGCAAGCACAATTATATTGATGAACAGTCCCTAGTTTAAAACTAAATTTGTCTGTATCAGTGATTAAATTAATCCAGAATTTTCATGGTAGACACCAGCAATTTTGAAAAATATGACCTAGTATAAATTTGGTACTACGTTCAAATATGAAAACCGCATCCTCATCATACGCAGAAACCATTTACATAAATAGTCAATCTATTCCAATGCAATCGCCTATACAATTTAAGGCGAGACCGCGCAAATTAGTCCAAAATCGAAATGTGAATCCATTTGTAGTGTGATATCCACTATACTGTATCAGACCATCGCGTTGCCAAATCATCAATCGAACTGCTCATGAGTCAGTTTGAGTTGCGCTTAGCATTGCAAGAATCGCCGAGCATCAACTGTAATGGCGATTGGAGGTTAATCCGCTCGTGATTTTTTTTGTCGCAGACTCCACGAATTGTTTCTGCACCAACTTGTGCATGACTTTCTCCTGGTCGGTCAATTTTCAATACAGAAGAGTATATTGTTATTTCCACACCACGACTTGATAATCGAAACTAATTTAGGATTTTTCCAAACTTCAGCAAACCGTAGTGGTTGACTCATATTTCTGTGATCGGGTTCCAAGTTCATAAACAAAATTATGTCATCGCGTAAGAAGCGAACACTTTGTCGTCTCCGATGATGATCCGATAACGATATTATTGCTCTAATCTCGGTCGTGGTCTTCAAAGTTCGCATTATAACCTGGACCGCGTTGCCCAGCTGATGATCTCCTTTCCATTCAAATTTTATTACCAACCAAGAATCAATAGCAGCAAGCAATTAGAAACTACATTGTTCGAGGTGGTCCTCTTTGTGCGTGTGAGCTTATAAATTAAAACTCCAAGATGCTCTTTTTAAAACACAGCAATTCGTCCCGTCGTCGATTGGTGCTCGTCGTTGTTTGAAGTAGTAGTCCTGGACGAGATGGCGACGGCGTACAAGCGGCTGACAATGATAATCCATTCAAACCTATAACAGCAATTGCTTGAAACTGTAACATCGAGCGCAGACGGTAAAGGTGATCTACTGTACCAATACAGTGATTGGCGCACGATCGAGAGATCCGTGTAGGTATGATGCCTTTGTTTTCAACATTTTCATCGCACACCTCGTTCGCCAGTTGATAATGATCCAGAAATGGATTGACCGCAACTGTGAAGAACCAATTTCATCATCTCAACTCTGGATCACTTACGGCTTCTTGATCGGTTTATTGTTTTCGACGTCAAATTATGAACCCGTGAGGATTAGATTTTTGCTGACCAACAACAAGCCCAGCGATGCAGAGATGGAGTGAGCTTACCAGGGAAACCACCAATGCGGTATTGACTCCAGTTAATAATATTTACGGTCCGTTGTTAATTGAACTGACGAGCACGTTCAGATTAGCGATGATAAAAGAGGGATTTGGTAAGGAAGTTCGCTCATGTTAATGCACCGAAACCTATTTTCATTTCTGAACCGGGCGTTGCGGCAGCATCTCGGATCATATGAGGCCTTCGAGGTTTGCATTACCGTGGCATATGAACAGATCAATGGCCTACGGCCTGGCGATAGTTGCAGCGCTGTGGACGATGGGTTTTGAGGACACACGAGAGCAAAGAGTTACTTGGAGACATGTTTTTTCCGACAATATGTTTATGTTTGGGTTCGAAGAAAGACAGGAAATGTTGGTCATTTTATAGGTTAATTTGATCAAAGTTATTCATTGTAGACGGTAGTTAACGGAAACAAAACATCGATATCTAAAACTCATGTTAAAGTATTATGCATCGAAAGTTCTGCATTTATATTTGAGGGTTTGCGTCTATGACAAAGAGTTAATAGGCCAACTGAACCTTCGCAACAGAAGCTTAAATAATGTTGTTTTTTTCTATTTCAACTAGGAACTTATGGGAGAAACGTACAAGTGGTACATATAATGAATCGAAACTATGATATGTGCGCAAATTATGAGGGGAGATTAAATGCATGCAAACTGAAATTCTAAAACATTCCTTGCAAGATGCTGAAACAGAAAACCAGCAAGTCAAAAATCATACAGCAACCAGTGCCATCGAGCGCTGGCTTAGAATGGCATATGATTACGTAATTTAATAATCTTCTCAAACAAGAGATGTTCAGAAATATTTCGTCGTGCAGAAAATCTCCATGGCACCGACAGAAGAGAGTAAACAACCACGATTATTACCAACTTACCCCATTGGCGATGGCTAACACAATTAAACAGTTTTTACCGTTATTTTTAGGAAGAAAGTGAATAGTTCATTATATGTCATCTTAAAACCGAGTACAGTTACTCAATTAGGGGCATGAATGGAAACAATGAACTTTTGAGTTTACTGCAGCCATTAGGGTCTGTGCACGACTACTCTGCAACCCATATAGCTGCTTTTGTCCAAGATTGTCGAAATGTTTCTGAAGTTGTAGCTTGTTGTTTATATTGAGAGAGTTCTTTCTTCACGAGAGCCCTATGCCGTTTGATAAGTCGCCACTCCGGGCAGATAGGTGGATTCACCACTTCCGGTACAGGATGGACTCCGTTCGCTTGATGGCATCTCGAAAACATCTTCGGCGTAGCGACTAAATGCCAACCGCTCAGTGGCGGGGGGGGCGGGAGAGCGTCATGGCTGGGCGTCATGGTAACAAATAATGGCTTTAGGCATTCTTCTTCGGTGTATATATTCTTGCTTACCGTTCGGGTAGAGATGAAACTTTGGCTTGCTTCGGACCATAGCCGCATATTGCTCTGCCGAACAATTTTTTTTTTGTGAAACTTGGCCTTTTTCTTCGTCGTGAATGCTCCTCCTCGCCGTTCCGTCGCATTGCATAATATAAAAATCTGGGAAACTGCTGGAAATCTTCTAGACATAAGTTTCATCGTCCATTATCACGTGAAGAAAATCTCATGTCAGTCAAATATTCACGATACAAGCTTGCAGAGCTCGGGTTTCAGCCGTCACATTTTGTTTATCATTACGGTTCGGTGCAGGTTCTTACCTCTGAACGACTTCAATCCTTGCTGGCGATTGAAGCAGGCACGAAAGATGGGGACATTTTTTATTTTACTAGCCACAGAACGTATTGAAAGATCTGGTTTCTTCCGCAATACTTGCTTCATTCTTTAAAAGCGTCCTTCTGGTAATTCCTGAGATCCGTTTTTTTTCCGCTCCCCAACTCTCGTGGCTGTTGTCAAACGGTATCGAAAGTTTTAAGAATGTTGACAGTGCTTGCAGAAAAAACCAAGCTTTTGTGCAAGTATTCCTACCGATGACAGATCCAAATCTTCACTTCCTGACTTCAGCACTTACCTTCTTCGACGCCTTCATCGATCTAAAACTCGTAGTATCACCGTAACTGGTTTTACAGAATGAAAAAGACATACGTCTTTCAGTCTGCGATATATTTCTCGCGTACTAAAAGAAGAAGTTTTATCCAGAGATATAAGTATTTTGTCACGATTAAACCTCCAAATATCTCGTCAACGAGTGTTTCAGAGTGTGATGAAAAGGGCAGCTTGGTATTCATTGAATCCACCTTCTATCAGGCCTAAAATTTTCCGAGCGGTTAAGAAATTTGCGTGAAACTGCCTTGGAGTTCTGAACTTCAGATCTACAGTTGTGACAGTAGCTTCATCCCCTTCACAGTGTTATTTATGATATATATTCAAACATATTCAATGAATATTATAGAAGACCAACAGACATTATGATATAATCTTGGGATATGTAGCCAAACAAACTAACTTGGTTTTGTGTAACTCCATAAAGCTACAGTAACAATTGTAGACCTTATGTTTCGAATGACCTGAAACTAACAATATTATCATATGATGTGGATATTTCAAAATATTCATTCAAAATATGTTTGAATGGTTGTCGTCGTTTTGTAGAGCCCAGAGGCTACGGTTACTCCTTATATGTCTTAAGATCTGAACTCAAAGTCAGTTTTAATGCACTTGAACATCACATGATAATCGGATAATGATTGATGACCTTACAGAAGATTCACTGAATGTGGGTGAATGGCCATAGCTACCTTTCATATGTTGTAAAGCTAATGTTACGACTGTAGATCCTAACATCTGAAGTCAGGGCAGTTCCGGACACCTGAAACATCCCAAGATACCTCATTCTATCTGTTTACCTTCCAGAAGACTTAAATTGGTATTAAAGAATTTAATACTTAAAAGAAAATTAAAGAAGATTAAATTGGTAAAAAATACTTATTGCTTTGTTTGGTCTAGAACGCCACAGTTAGAGCTGTAGATTTTCAGTTTTGTAATTCCAGGTTAGTTTGATAACTAGGGAGAATATTATCTCATAATGTCTGTAGGCCTTCCATGATATTTAATGAATATGTTTCAATACACAGCTAGTCTTTGCATAGCCTAGGAAGCTTTTGTTGCAACTATAGTTCTTATGTTCTGAACTCAAGGATAGTTTACATTACCTAGATGATCACCTTATATAGCCATCGAGCTACTGCTACTAGCTAAGCTACTTAAAAATCATTTGTTTTGAAATTAAGGTCGCTTTGATAACCTAGAAGTATCCCAAAATGGTCGCATTGTCTGTTGAGCTTCTATACTATTCAATAAATATTGCTTAATACATATTGTTCCTTTGCATACTCCAAAAATCTACTGTAACAACTTAAGATCTTGTGTCCTGAACTCAAGCACAGTTCAGATGATCAAGAACATCACGAAGTTTTGGCTGTTAAGCCTTCCAAAAGGTCCATCCAATATGTTTGAATACATATCATAATCTTATACAGCCCTTAAAGATACTGTTACAACTGTAGATCAGATGTTCTGAACGCATAAGGCATTTCGAATAGCCTAGAACATCAAAGAAAAATATAAATATATTAAACGTTTGTCATCAATAATTTTATAATACGCTTTATACTTTTAATAAGGCATTTATTTTTAATTTCTGATTTTTTCTCATATTCAGGATGTTTTAGGTCGTCAATTAGGCCTTGAACTCATGTGTTTTTTTTTTCATGCACAAAAATTTATGTAGATCAATTCGGCCGAAAAAGTGTACACTTTTATTCAGTGTGTGATTTTATACAACCATTTCTCCTGTTGAGGGTCATATATGACCCCTTAGATTGGAAGGATAAATAAACTTTTTAGATATGACGTAACATCTATGAATTTTCAACAGAATGTTGCATGAAATCAACATTTTTCGCTATTAATGTAGATGTGTAGAAATATTTCGATCGATTGATGCAAAACTTTTTTTGAAAATCTTTGAGAAATGCCTGAGATATTATACAATCGAAAACATTTTTTCGTGACGGTCGCAAAGGTTTTTTTTTAAATTGTATCGCATAGTATAGAAAACAAAGACGTGATTCTTCGTCAAAAATTCGGATTTTACTAAAAAAAATATTATTCCAAAATTTATTTGTTCAATTTTTTCGCAAAATGTTTTATTATGAAACTTTTATTTCAACACCTGAGGCATGAGAGCAATCAAATCCCTGCATTCATTGTAGATATGAGAAGAATAAAAAAGTCAATAATTTCAACCTGTTATTGTACTCAACATTTGATTCATCATCAAAAAATGATACTTAGAATAATTTAGTCTGTTGAGTTTATCAAACATCATGAGAGTTTATCCAAACTTTCAATCTTGCATGTCAAAAGAACATCTAATCAACTCGACATATTATTTGGCTCATACTCTAAGCCGTTGAGAATATAAATTAACTCCGAAGCTTACAAATCTACAAACAGCTTACAGTTTACAAAGAAAAAAATAAATTCACAACGTCTTCGGCGTCCAATTTCTTCACCATTTCATTTCTTCTTCATTTCAAAATTCATATTCTATACCTTAAATAAATACACAAAACACGGTTTCAAAAGAAATTTACAGAAGCAGCAACAGTTTGCGAAAAACAGTATTGATTTGATTCTCGTAGAAAATGCAAATCAACTAATAAGCCATGGTTAGTTTTGATAATTTTACCCTGAAGAACTAAGAGAATGGAGATGAGATTGTTAGCCCTCGACCCAGTAAAAACCCACCCGTTCTTTTCAGTATGATTTCAGGAGGGCGCCATAGTATGTTAGCACCCGCTTATGTCTAACTACATAGGACTTTAGCAGTTAGCTGGTACCACTGACCTGTTGCTTGTCGTTTCGCCATTTGTCCTGGAGCTCTAAAACAATCCGAGAGGCCACCGTGTTGACAGCGTCGCAGGCCTCTTATTCTTGAGATATTATCTGGACAAGACTCGGGGTCGTGTCCCGACCACTGACGGCCATCATGCTGTTCCTCGCGTCGTTGCAGCGAGGACACACGACGAACACATGTTGTGCAGTTTCATACGCTTTCCCACATACGGGACACGTGCAAAACTCGGCGTGCTCCAGTACTTTTGCAGATACTGTCTGAGGCAGCCGTGGCCTGACAGTATCTGAATCAAGTAGAACGTAACTTTCCCATGTCACCGACCGACCCATCCGGATGTCTCCAGAGTCAGTCAGTGGGTCCACTAACCTTTGATGGAATTATTCCACATCACTGCCTGCCATTTGACCATTGATGTGACTCTGGTGATTTAACGAATACCTCTGTGTTTTTTTATGCCCTTGGAAAGTTTAGTGTTTGTACGATTATGTTCTATAGCAGTGACATTAAATATATCATGATGGATGGAAGTTCACCGAAAGGAATTTTACAAAATCAGTAACGAGTCCAAATGGAATTGGCATTAAGTTATTTTTAACATATTCTGTTATATCATATATAGCTTCGGTAGGTTGAAAAAAATCATAAATACAATATAATGGAACTTATGCATACTGATTTCGTCAACATATACGGTGGGCACTTGAACTTATGTTTGGAGTTTGAACTGTTACTTTTAAAGATTAAAATAGTCGTTATGGGTGATGCTTTAACGAACCACCAGGTGGTCACTATGAGTGTAGCCATCCTCCACTCTCCAGTGTTGGAACAACCCAGGGTTGCAGAATGTCACTAAGATGATCGACTTCGATCCGTTCCTAATGTAGATACTTTTGTTACCTATGTTGGCCAGGTCTACGTTGAGTTTGGTCCCAGAATATGGTATGGTGGCTGCCCCACTCTAGCACCCAGGCGTTTAAGTCACCCGCTACTACCAACGGGTTACGGCCAATTCGCCCGTTGTCATCCGATCAACCATTTTGTGAGAACAGGTCAATCGACCATCTTGGCGGCGCATAGCAGTTACAAATGAACACTCAATTCTATCATTGCGACCACGAAGCCCCCGCTTAAGGTGGATACAACCTCCTGGGCCGGGAACTTGCTCGTCGTCCATAATACCGCCATATGAAACCTATCCGTAATCCAGTTTCCGTTACCGGTGGGGATGCGGTATGGGTCGCGATATGATTGTGATATCCGTTCCTGACCTGCAAACTGCCCGAAAGAGCAGTTGCTGAGCTACCTTACAGTGGTTCAGATTCAATTGGGTTACCCGCACTGTGTTTATCTTATTGGTCAACTCTTGTAGGTCGGGCACTCGGGGCTCCCGTAACGTGCTTGTCGTCTGGTTTCCCAGAGCACGTCATGTATTTGGGGGACTCATTGCAGTATCGCGCCTTGTGGCCTTTTCCTCCACATCTTCGGCATGAGTCGCTCCCGCGCTCGAGGCACTTAAAACCGGACCACCCCACTGTTTTGCCGTTTTTAGAGCCAAGTCTGTGGCGGCTACTGAGAGCTTTCACAATACGCTTATTGTTTGTTCTCAACTTAGTGCTCTTAATGCACTTCCACAGTTATTAATTGAGAGCTTTCGGCCAGGTACCATTTTTGCATTTATATGATTGTGTGGCAAGTACAATCTTCCTTTATGCCCAGGGAGTCGAGAAATTTTCCCTTACAAATCATTCTTAGACCCGACCAGGAATCGAACCAAGCCACCTCCAGCGTGGTCATTGCTTTAACCGTGCCTTTACCAACTGAACGAAGGGATGGTCCGACTCCATATCAAGTTTTAAAGGCCGTGGATATTTCGCGAGTCTCCGTGATCTCGTCCATGTTTTTACATTGAGGAGTCACTAGTGTGCCTAGGGCACGTACCTCCACTCCCGCTCCTAGGGTCTGTTCGGCCGAGCTTTTGTACACTAGGCTCTTCAGCTTAGTGTCCTTCTTGAGTTCGAGGATCATTTCCACCTGAGCAATTCTGCAGTCGGTGCCCAGATTCGCGAGCGTGGCGTCACCGCGAAGCACCTTGACGACATCGAAGTACTTAGACTCTTCGTTCTTCGCGATGAGGGCCTCACCACGGTTACGCTTTGAGCAAGACTTTGATTCGCTTTTTCTTTCTGGGGCTTATCTCTTATTTTCCGGACCTTGGTCCAGAGGTTTTCTCCACCTCTGGAAAAGTCGTCGCTCGTTCCCTCTTGATATCACCGAGGTGTTATTGACACTATTGGCGCCTCCTTTTCCATCTTTGGTGTGGAGTCATTCACTTTACGCCCCACGGGACGTATGGTTGTGCCCTCCAATCCCAACACCACGCTTGCATATGCCTTTGAACTCATTGGACCGTCAGACACTAGCCGCTTCTTTGAGCCACCGGGTGTGGCTTCCCCGGGCGATTGGTGAGGGGAGTTCCCACGCATCCGGTTGCGTGTACTTGCTGGCGAATACCCTAGTCTTTTCCGCTACTACTAGCTTTGCCATTTTCCTGGCACTTTGGTTGGCTAGGAGCTTATCTTCCATTTCGTCTCTATCACGACATGCAGCCTTAACAGCCCAATGATGCTGAAACAAGCTTTGTTTGAGGCCCATGCTGATATTGTTGCGAGTCGGCGTAAAATAGATTATCACATTCAGCTGTTCTACGACAAACAACACTTTTGCCAAACTTTGGGTTAGTTGACAGAAGTGAACTTTAACGAGCGTTTCGTCTTCCATCACTATCCAATACGGATTGGTTAGCAACTACGTGTAAAGCTTACGGGCTCGGGTTTTAGCAGGGACATTCTGCTGTAATTCCTGTTTGAGACCGTCTGCATTTTGTAGGCATTTAGTTCAGACTGTTTTGTGGTTTTCTGGACAATAAAGATTGACATGTTTAACTCTCCAGTGACATTTCTTTCCAAGATGTTTGAGTGACGCTTGAATTCTACCACGACCATCTTGGACATTTTTGAATCAACCGTGTCACTTATGCAACTTCTTTGTTCCTCATGTTTGACAATCAAACGCTCATTAGCGTTTTCTTCACATGGGAAATGGTGGTGTTAGTAATATTACACACAACATTAAAAGACACAGGAAAATTTGGTGGTGCTCTTTTTCACGAATACATTATTAATATTAAGCAAACTTAAGATTGCTAACAGAACGCAGTCCTGACATTAATCCCAAAATACAATAAATCAGCCTGGATTCAAAGTCAGCTAATACCAGCACGCTCCTTGGTGGATGCACCATTACCGATTCATCAAATACACTCAACCTGAATACGAAAAAAATCAGACCGGATGCCTCTGGGACAACCGTGTTTGCGCCTGAAGAAACGTAAAACGGAAGTTGTCTGACATTGTGAGACTTCAGAATGCTCATAACAAAACATGCTCGGAGTACGCTCTATGTCGTTTGAACTCTAAAGAAACTGCTTGCGTTCCATCGGACAGGAAAACACTTGTCGTTAAAGGGTAATGACTTAATTTAATTTCTTCATCCCAGACGATGAGCTGGAAGTGGATTGAGAATTTCGGGTAAATCATGGAATAGAATTGACGAATATGTACTTCCCAACGCTAACGTGCCCGGCAAACACAATCCGGAGCACTGATTGATCGTTAACCACCCAGATCGATGTGAACTTCTGCTCCGTCAAATTAATGATTATCACGTACACGCATAACAAAGTCTGGGGCTTTTTCTGGCTCGGCCGCCTGGCCGAGAGGAAATCGTAAAAAGACTCCAACCACAAGTCAGTTGATTTGACTTCCAACTCATTCAGCTGCATCCGATCCAACCCAGTGCATGAATTAAGCCCCGCAGATTAATCCAAAACAATTGTAACGAAACAATACCTCATGTATGAAGGTCATTGCAAAGCAACTGCCAGGAGGGAGAAAAAACAGCACACAGTCGTAACGCGAGACACACAGACGCAGACAAGCAGGGTAGGGAAGAAAAGGTAAACAAATGCTGACTCATTACCATTGCCGCGAACTTCGGTGAACCACGTTTGAAAAAAGTTAGACCTGAGGATAAAATCTAGTATGGTGTTGACTTAAAGTAACAACGAACAAAAATCTGCCCTTAAAGTTTGCCGTTTATGAAAAATGTAAATCTCATAATCCTAAACGAACATTATCAAAACAAACAACTTCGTTCCATTGCATTGTTTGTTTTCAACATGTGCAACATAATCAAACAAACAAAAAACAGCAACATGCGGTAGCATATGCGCCATAATGAGATCGCGACAGATAGCAGTCAGTGAGTGGGAAAAGTGGCTGCATGTAAACTGAAAAGATAGGGACTGGAGCTTTCAATAGAAACAACAGCAATAATAATAACACATTCATTCAACATATCAAGATCACTAAGGCAAGGTCGCGGTTGCGGGAAATCTTTGCCACTGACTCTATTATTACCATTTTCAGTTTCTGCTACCAAGCAGAAGGTGGTGTTATGCAATCTTACGACAACAGCAAAATAATGGTGCCACACTCGTTTAGCACGCCATGTGCTCCTATATATGTGTTTGCAAACGATAAATTGTGTCGGACCGGGGTAATGTGTGCCCTACAGTAATACTAATGATATTGCTCTATTGTTTCCCGTCCCGTCCCTCCTGCGCCTCGCATGCATATATAACATATCGCTTACGTGATATGTTAGTCTAGGCTCCGGTCGTCTCTGGCTTTTTCGCAGCTTTGCACTTGAACTTTATTGCCACTTTATGTAGACTGTACAATTTGTAGTGAATGAAGTGGCAAATTGCTCCGCTGTGAATTTATTGGCTTCCCGATGTGATAAGCGTAAATGGTGTGTAGCGCCAGAGCCATATTAACAGTTCCTAAATTTAGGACGTCGGCACGATAAAATTTGAATTTTAATTACCCTTTCCGAAGAAATGCTATCCGTTATAAATTGGTTAATCGATGCATTGGAACACGTGTATTGGACGCCAAAACAAAGTCGCGCACGCCCTAATGTCAAATTTATTCTAACCCACGTTCATGCAGCCACTCTTTTCTCTGAGCCTGATGCGCGATGCTTGGAAGGCCCCTCACCTGCAATAACCATAACCATAATCATAGCAATAATTTACAAATATAGGAGAAAAGAAGTTGAGTCACAATCGAGTTGCTTCTCCGGAGGTTGAGATACTTAGGGAGGTAAGGTGACGTGGTTTGATTGTTCAATTGAATGTGGTTTCAGCAATGTTCGGGAAGTGAATAGAACGTGAAAACTTTTTCAGCTATGATTAAAAAGCGTAAAGAACTACCCAACAAACATCAGTGTCACTTTTTCAAAAAAATTTGTATAAGTAATTCAACTTTCTAGAAGAAAAAGCTGAACAACTTCTCCAAATTTGTTTGAACAAACAGTTATACAGCATTCAGATGTTTGATGGGTAACTTCGAGATTGGACCCATTTCCGTCAATCATCGTTAATACTCAACAGTATTAGTACCAAACGATTTACATGTTTAAGAAATCAAGTCGTTTGAGCATGAGCATGAGTAAGTTGACCGCAAGAGGTTGCAACGCCGTTATTTCCAGATCATCTGTTAATAAGGGGTCTTCCACCCTACACATCAGGGCAAGTACAATTATAATTTCGAAACTAAATCGCTTGATGCCGTATTAAATTGCAGTCCCGTTTCGTCAGTCATGGACAACCAAAGCCTTGTATACACTACCATAGCATCGAGTTCATCCGATGTAGCACCACTGATTGCTGCACCAGATAATCGAAACCATCCCGATCCTATGGATAGAAGCGAAATGAAGATCTGTCGAAGTTCCCACTCAAACAATGCGTACGCAGTACGGATAGCATGACGCAGCTGTCACCAAAACGTCACTTTTTACTACGAAAACGCGGGCGGTATGAACTCAATTGTTGAAGACTACCGCTAATCCGTTTCAGACCGCTGCTATGATGTTATTGCTCTCACCGAGACTTGGCTTGATTCCCGCACGCTTTCTAATCATGTGTTCGGATCCGAATATGATGTTTTCCGATGTGATCGTAGCTCTGTTAACAGTCGAAAATCAACGGGAGGTGGTGTCCTCTTGGCAGTCGGTTCCAGATTGAAAACCAGAGCAATTGAAAATGATTTGTGGAGCAGCGTGGAACAGGTCTGGGTAGCTGTTGAATTTGCCGACCGTACATTGTTTATATGTATAGTATATACACCTCCGAATCGTATACGTAACATTGATTTTATCAACACTCACTGCCGCTCCATCCAAGCTATCTTGGAAAGTACAGCTACAATCGACGAGATCATCATTTTTGGCGACTATAATCTACCCGGTATTTCGTGGCAACCGTCCCACAGTGGTTTCCTTTATCCGGATCCTGTATGTTCTGCGTTTCATTCTGGAGCTACCACTCTTCTTGATAGCTACAGTACTTGTACGTTATCGTAAATCAATCACGTGAGGAATGAGAACAACCGTAATTTGGACCTTTGCTTCGTTAGTGCTCAGGACTTGGCCCCGACAATCTTCTGTGCACCTGCTCCACTGGTGAAGCAGGCTCCTCATCACCCTCCTTTGGCTGTGACTATGGAGAGAAAGTTGCTTCATGACTTTGTCATTAAACCGGACGTGGTTTCCTACGACTTTCGTAAAGCAGATTACCGTGCCATTTCTGACCTGCTTTCCAGTATCGCCTGGGGAACCATCCTCGATACTTATAATGTCGAAATTGCGGCAAGTACTTTGTCACATGTTTTGACGTACACCGACACGTACCGAAAATCATCCACCAGAAAAAAACGCAACATCCATGGCAGACTATGGAACTCCGTTGATTGAAGTCTATCAAAAGAACAGCACTAAGAAAATTCACGAAGTACCGAACAGTTCAACTAAAATGCCATTACGTTCGACTTAACCACCAATATAAGCGGATCAGTCGGCAAAGTTATTCGCGATATCAACATGGGACTCAACGCAGAATGAAGTCGAACCCTAAATCGTTTTGGAACTATGTAAACGAGCAGCAGAAGGAGTTCGGCCTTCCATCGTCCATGGTGTTTGATGGTGAAGTTGCTTCATCGACTCAGGAGATCTGCCAACTCTACTCTCAAAAATTCTTCAAAGTTTTCACTGATGAGAGCCTAACCGAAGAACACTTTAACCTCGCAGCAAGCAACGTCCCTATGCACGGTGACACTTTGGGCGATACAACAACTCGCGGAATTACCTCACTGAGCGCATTATCGAAGCTGTTTGAACTTGTTATGGTTGATCCGTTACTTTCTCACTGCAAGCATTTTTTGAGCGATCATCAGCATGGCTTCATGGCAGGTCGTTCCACTACTACCAATTTGCTCTGTCTCACGTCGTTTGTAACTGATAGCATGAATCACCGAGCTCAAACAGATGTCATTTATACTGATTTGTCAGCTGCCTTCGACAAACTGAACCATGCTATTGCTAAGCTAAGCCGACTCGGGATCAATGGCATTCTATTACAATGGTTTCAATCATGTCTTACTGGTCGCCAACTCATGGTTGCTTTAGGTAAGTGCCATTCCGATACTTATCCAGCGACATCGGGAATACCTCAGGGTAGCCATCTTGGACCGCTGATCTTCTTGCTCTACTTCAACGATGTTTACCTTGTCATTGTGGGACCTCGACTATCATATGCTGATGATCTCAAACTCTACCTCCGTATCTGTTCCATTGCCGATTATCACACTCTTCAGCGTCAGCTACATGCCTTTGCAGACTGGTGCATCGTTAATCGAATGGAAGTGAATCCTACTAAATGCTCAGTTATTTATTTTTCTCGAAAAAAGGACCCGATAATCTTCAACTATAATCTGTCAGGGATAGACATTGAACGGGTGAGCTACGTGAAGGATTTATGTAGGCGTAATTTTGGACTCGCGACTCACTTACAAGCAGCATATTTCATATGGTCAAGAACGTTAGGTTTTATCTTAAGAATCACCAAAAATTTTACCAATGTTTATTGCCTGAAGTCATTATACTCCTCGTTGGTCCGATCAGTTCTTGATTATTGCTCTGCAGTTTGGAATCCAAGCTACAACAATGGGGCTGAAAGAGTCGAATCCGTCCAACGCCGATTCCTGCGTTTTGCGCTTCGGTTATTACCTTTCCATTTGCCTAGCTACGAGGATCGATGCCAACTGATTCATCTGGAGCCACTTTTGACACGAAGAGACACTGCCAGAGCTTTATTTATTGCCGATACCTTGCAAGGAAGAGTGGATTGCCCAACCATACTCGAGCAAATCAACCTAAATGTACGACCGCGTGCATTAAGGAATAATTCGATGCTGAGTCTACCTTTTCGTCGTACAAAGCACGGAATGAATGGAGCAATCAACGGACTTCAAGGAGTCTTCAACAGGGTAGCCTCAGCATTCGATTTCAAAGCACCACGTCAGACACTTCGGCGCTGATTTAGTCAGATTTACTCCAGCACAGTTAATCGTGAATAACAGTTTTATGTTTTTAAGTTATAATTAATGACTTGTATTTTAGATTTTAAATTAGCATAACACCATTGGGGCTGATTGAAGCCTGTTGATTGATTCAATAAAATAATACAGTGTGTCTCACAATATTTGTCACCTTTTTTCAGTCTCGGTTTATTTCAGCTGGTTAATTTAAACAGCGGATTTTTTTATACCCGCCTTGAGTGTATTTTTTGACAGCTTATCACTGAAGATAAACAAGCAGTTCCGTGTATTTGTATTTATCAGCTATCATGGAAGCCATACGGGAGCAAGTTTTAAAATTACATTTGCAAAAGCTTAGACCGTGTCAGATATTCAATAGCCTTAAGCATTTCGGAGTGAGTAAGCGTTTTGTTTTTCATACCTTGAAACGGTTAGAGGGCACTGAAAATGCCCATATTCATCACAAAGGAAGTGCCAGACGAAATACCAGAATGAAAAGGAAGAGCAAATGTGTGAGAGAGTGAAGAAGATGTTATCCGTCAGTATCTGGCCGTAAATTGAGCAAACAATTTTAAATGTCCCCTGCTTCAATGAACAGGCTTCTCAGACATGATCTGGAATGCAAGTCGTACAAGAAACAACGGGTTCACGGGTTAACGGAGCGTCAAAAGCAAGCCAGAGTCCAAAGAATCAAAAATCTTTTGGTTCGGCACGGTGACTTCGAGATTTTATTTTAGGGATGAAAAGCTCTTCCTCCTTTAGGACAGTCATAATCAACAAAGTGATCGTGTGTATGGCAAAAGTCTTGCCAATATTCCAAGAGATAAACTTTCTGTAGACGCTATCAGAATGTATCGAAAATCATGGTATGAGGCACTGTTTCACGAAAAGGTAAACTCCCTTTTCTTTTCATTGAACCTTACGTGAAAATCAACACTGAATATTACATCGAGCAGGTTTTAAAGAACCATCTATTTCCTCAAGCTTCAACGCTGTATGGGAATGCACCCTGTTGTTTTCAACAACTCCAGCTCACGGCGGAACATTGGCCCGATTTCATCACAAGTGAAGAATAGCCTGCATCTTCACCGGATCTCAACCCACTCGACTATTGTTTTTTTATTAATGACACTTTACTAAAAGGGTGCATTCGTGTCTTACGAAATTTTGATTTTATTAAGCTATTTCATGTACATTATTTTCACTTCATTTTTGCTTTCTCACTCTTATTCTAAATTTTTTGTACTTCTCCTTCTATTCCTCCGTTGGTTTCTTACTTCTTGCGATTGTTGTACTTTCTTATATCTGATATTTTTCCTTCCTTTTTTTCTTTTCTCCTTTTTCTCATCTTGTTCTGATAATCATCTTCGTTTTTTCCTTCTCGTCGTCTTCACGCTCTTCCGTTATTTTCTTCGACTTCTTTTCGTCCACTTTTTCCGCTCTGTTTTTCGCCTTCTTTTGATTGCTTTACGTTTCTCTCATTCACGTTGTCTTCTTCTATTTCACTTTTTTATTTTGCATCTTTTAATTTGAGGAGGCACAACGGAAAATACAAAGCAGTGGGCTTTGCTTTTTCCCTTGTGCCTCTTTTAAATTTCTTGTGCTCTTCATTTTTCCCTCCATCCGCTTTTCTTCTTCCACTTATTCTGTTACGCATCTCTTTGTCGGTTATTTCTTGTGCTTTTGCTCTTCCGTTTCTGTTCTTCGACTTCTTTTTGTAAATTTTGTCCGCTTGGCTTTCCTTCTTCTTCAAATGCTTTGCGTTTCTCTCATTCACGTTGTCATCTTCTACTTCACTTTTTATTTTGCTTCTTTCTACTGCTCCATTGTGCCTTCTTCACTTTCTTCTGCTCTTCATTTTTTCCTCCACCTGCTTCGGATTGCTTCTTCCACTGATTCCGTTACGTTTCTCTTCTTCTGGTTCTTCTCTCTTCTGCTATGCTTTTTTCGTCTTGTATTCTTCAATTTCTTCTGCATTTCATTGTCCCTCCATTCGCTTTGGTTTTCTTCCTCCACTCATTCCTTGACTTCATTTGTTTTTTTCATCGGCTTCTGGTGGTTCATTCGGTTTAGCATTGGACACGTTTCACCTCTTTAATTTTCGTTTTCTTTTTCGTCTTTTTCTATTTTCTAGTCTCACTACAGTTTGGAAAACAGCCTTGTTTTCCTATGAAAGTTCAACATTCTTGTTATTTGCTCTCTATTGCCTAGGGCGTCAAGTAGGCTAGTTCCAATATTATGTGTCTGCCTTTCGGTTACAAATTTCCGGCATTCGAGAATTAAATGCCGGACATCCATCACCGTGCCACAACATTCACAACTAGGCGGCGGTTCCTTTTTTAACAGGAATGTGTGTGTTAGACGTGTGTATCCGATCCTTATACGTGTAAGAACACGCTGTTCGGCCGTGCTCCTGCGTTCCGTCTACCTGCTGGTATCTTCCTTTATTTCTCTCAGCTTTGACTCCATATTCTCATACCACTGTTTGGGGTTATATGCTTCATCATATAGGCCCAACAAAAGTGCTTACTTAAGATCAATTCATGAAACATTTGTTTGATATTTGGGACCGAATTCCTCAGGATATCGTGAGTGCCAGCTGCGATGGGTTTACAAAGCGTTTGCGCAAAGGTATCAAGGAAAGAGGCGAGAGGTTTGAATTGAATCAATTCGGTTTATTTCTATAACATGTATCATTCAAATGAAACAATGGTGCTATTATTAGGTAGATTTAATTTGCTGTAAACCCATTTTGTTTTCGTGACACCTATTGCGAGACACTCTGTACACAAAACACCAACAGAGGATGCTTGGGACTAGCAAACATCCGCAATAAGTAAGAATTGAATCGAAAAAAAAACTAGAAACGCTTATGATACGCATGTGTGAGCTCTAGACAATCGATTTGAGCCTGGCAACAATTTGATCAGCTCCTGAACTTTTGGCAAGTAGTTATCGTTTTCGAGATGAAGTGAATCGAAAAGATTGTTAAAATTCAAGTGGTGGACACGTGGTCTCGTGAGTAGAATATCTCTATGGACAAAGCGAAACGTTTTGAAATTCATCACGATAGCCTGAAATCTATCATCAACCAGCTCGGGAAATACTACTCGTTTAATGAGCAACCAAAACGAGAAAGAAACCTAGGTCTATCTGAACCAAAATAGGATCGGAAGCTAGTCAACCTCATCCTTCGGAACAGGTTGAAGTTAATTCGTGATTTGGCAGAAAAAGGCTGGTGCCTCCATCAGAATGATTCAAGTAATGAAAAAAGCAACTACCTGAAGACTTATAAGATACAAAAATTGGCAAAGTGCTTCTGCAAAAATCCAGCGTAAAAACCCGAGCCAGAAAGTTTTACAGCCGACTAATGCATCGACTGTCTGCCTGCGTTTTGATCGATGACAAAGTTTGGCAGGCATTTTGTTTCTGCGGCTACTAGGACATCAGTTTCGTAGACTAAATGTTCTAAAGCCTGTCCACGTTCAATTTCGGAAAACAAAATAATAGCACCAAAAAAATTATCACATAATTCAACAAAACCGATTTTCTATTTCACAAAAATAGAGATAAATTTACATTAGAAACAATTGATAATGATGTTAATCGTTCTTCTGTAAAGTTTTCAAACTTTTGTGGTACATCCACCATCAGGTTCCGTTTGGTATCCTCAGATACGACCGCCCAATTTTAAGGATGGGAAAATTGGGGTGGAAATTTTGAACAAATCATAAGGAACAGTGGTTTTCTTATATCTAGAACCTCAAATAGCAATTTTTTAATTAAACGTTTTTAATTTAAAAAAAATCGCTCACACACACCCAACCACACTCTTACACACAACTGCAATCACACACTGGCGCACATATTCCTCACAAATTTAACCTAAGCTAGTAAGTTAATCAAACTTCAATCTAAGGCTAATGTTAGTCAAAAACACATAAATAAGTTTCATAAGCTCCAGATCGCGAGCAGCCAAAATTTCACGAATTGGTACATTGGGTTGTCTACCTCGAGCCCGAAGGGATTTATAAAGCTCAGATCTGACTCCACGATGCTCAGTATAAAACCAAATAACATGATCTGCGTCCTGGTAACCTTGTCCGCATTCACAGAGATTGCTGTCGCCCAGCCCAATACGGAACAAATGAGCGTTCAAAGAATAATGATTGGACATGAGGCGAGACATCACACGAATGAAATCACGACCAACATCCAATCCCCTGAACCAACATTTACTAGATATCTCAGGAGTGAAAGAATGTAGCCATCGCCCCCAGATCTCCTTTACTCCATTTATACTGCCAGCTATCGAGTGATATCTGACGAAAAATATAGAAAAATTCGTTGAAGGCGATTTGTCGGTCATAAATATCGCCTTCCATAGCGCCCACCCTTGCAAACGAGTCCGCTTTCTCATTGTCAGGAATCGAACAATGAGATGGGACCCACACAAAGGTGATAATAAAATAACGTGAAGATAAAGCACTTAGAAGGCCTCGTATTTTCATAAGAAAATAGGAGGTGTGCTTTACCGGCCTCAAGGAGCGAATAGCCACTATAGAACTAAGACTATCCGTGAAAATGAAGTATTGGTGTAGAAAAATAAATTGCCGCTAATTCCGCGACAAAAACAGAACAGGGTGCTTGAAGTTTACGAGCGACGCTATAATTTTCACTATATACACCAAAGCCAGCGGAGCCCTCTATCAAAGACTCGTCAGTGAAAAACGTTTTAGTGGAATCAACTAGGCCAAACTTGGCAGCGAATATCACCGGAGCAATCATAGGACGATGATGCTCTGGGATTCCAAGAAGCTCCTGTTTCATGGATAAATCAAAATAGTTATGCTTTCTAGAAAAAACTACCAACTCAGATTTTTCCGTAGAAAATTCGATACCTAGCTCTAGAGCCCAAGTAGACAAATTGTCTAAGGTATCCTGTAAGGGTCCTTGCAGATCGATCCCATTGGGTCCCGTGACAGACACTACACCGTCATCTGCAAGTTGTCTCATCGTACAGTTGTCACTTAGACAACCGTCAATGTCTTTGACATAAAAATTATACAAAAGGGGGCTTAAACAGGATCCCTGGGGGAGACCCATGTAGCTAGATCGAAAAGCTGTGGAGGTTCCATGCGAGAACTCCATGTGTTTCTCTGACAGCAAATTGTACAAAAAATACTTTATTAATGGTGAAAAGCCACAAGTTTATCCGTAGCCGTGAAGTTTATGTGAAAGAACTTCAACAGATACTGAATCAAAAGCCCTCTTGATATCCAAGAAAACAGAAGCCATTTGCTCATCTTCAGGAAAAGCTAACTGAATATCTGTGGCAAGCAACGCGAGACAGTCGTTCGTTCCCTTACCCCTACGGAAACCATACTGAGTATCTGAAATCAGGCTGTTCGTCTCAACCTATTTGTCCAGACGGAAGAGGATCATTTTCTCCAACAACTTTCGAATACAGGATAACATCGCGATGGGTCGATAGGAGTTGTGGTCGGACGCGGGCTTACCAGGTTTTTGAATGGCAATAACTCTCACCTGCCTCCAATCATCCGGTACATTGTTGAGTTCCAGAAACTGATTAAACAAGTTCAACATGCGCCTCTTCGCGACGTCTGGGAGGTTCTTAAGCAAGTTGAACTTGATACTATCAGCGCCTGGAGCCGTATTGCCACACGAAAGGAGTGCGAGAGAGAACTCTACCATTAAAAAGGGTTGGCTAATCTCATCTATCGAATTCGTGTTTTCGCGAGGAATCATCCGTGCCGTTACCGAACCTGGACACACTTTTCGCGTTAACTTGAGGATCCATTGGTCCGAGTACTCTTCGCTCTCGTTGTTCGTAGTTCGGTTACGCAACCTTCGCGCCGTGTTACTCATAGACGTTTCGCGCGATAGCCTGTCCACGAATCTTCGCCAGTAACCGCGTTTCTTGGCCTTGATGAGGCTCTTAAGTTCGCGTTCGAGAGCCGTGTATACTTCAAAGTGCTCAGGTGTTCCACGTCTACGGAAAACTTTAAACGCGTCGGACTTTTTTCGGTAAACCTCGGTGCATTGCTGATCCCACCATGGAGAAGGAGGTTTCCGGCGAAATGACGTTCCTGGAACTGGTCAAGTTTGAGCTTGAAGCGCGCTGTCTAAGATCAGATTGGAGATGAAGTTATATTCTTCCAGCGGAGGAAGGCCTTTTTACCGTCGTTACGGCTTCATCTACTGCTGTCCTAAACTTTGTCCAATCGATGTGACGGGTAAGATCATACGCGACTTTGACAGACTTCGACGGATTGAACCCGGGGCAATCGATATTTTTATGGGCAAGTGATCACGACCGTGGGGATCTTGAATCACATTCCATGTGCAATCCAACGATAATGAATTAGAACAAAGTGTGAGGTCTAATCTACTGCCAACTGAGGATGTACCAGCCAAACGTGTTACTTCTCCATTGTTAAGAACTGTCATATAGAAGTTGTCACAGAGGTCATATATCAGGGAAGACCGGTTGTCATCGTTCAGTTCTCCCCAGCCTGTACAGTGAGAGTTGAAATCTCCCATGATCAACCATGGAGAAGGAAGGACCGAACAAACATCTGAAAGTTGTTTTCGGTTAATTGAGGCTCTAGGAGGAATATTTACAGAAGCAATGCAAAGGCTTTTATTTTTAATAACAGCCTGACATGCGACAACTTCAATACCTGGAATTTGAGGAAAATTCACTCTAAAGAAGGAGTAGCACTTTTTGATCCCCAAAAGTACTCCCCTTCCACGCGAATCCTCACGATCAAGACGAATAATATTGAAACCATGAAACGGAAGATCGATTTCGGAAGAGAGCCATGTTTCACAAAGAGCAACTGCATCACAACCGGTATTGTGAGTTAGAAATTTGCAAGATTCCAATTTAGGAACAACACTTCGACAATTCCACTGCAGAACAGTGATCAAATCCCCGACCTCATTTGGAAAATTATCCATCGATGCATTGCCACATCAATGCTTTTAAGAGGGCAGATTTTTTGAGGTACTGAAGATACCTTCGGCAATAACATCGAATGAGAATAGCCCAGTTGAAGAGGGCAGTATAACTATGAAGACTAAATCAATTCCAATTCGAGAGCAGTGAACTAAAATTCCCCATACAAAACTAGTACTACTCTTCTGTAAATATCTCAAACGGGGCAGATCTGTATATTCTCCATGCATAACACATATCATAGTGGCTCAATTTAATGTCTTTGGTAATTTTTCACCTCAAGTTAGCCATGATTTTTTTCAACCACAATTCATCATCACCGTATTCAGTCGGTCATTGTATTCAACGACTCAAACAATGTGATTGATTTCGGTTGATCCTTTTTTTTTTCATTTTCCATTTTCGGAGTTTTATGTTTTAGGAATATTCTATCGTCACAAACGGTTCACGGCCCCGGTTAAGACCCCCGAAGTAATTTCAATCATCGACTGCGGTTTGCATTGGCGGACGATCTAGTTGACGAGCAGCGATAAATCTTCTCCCCCTCGTTTCAATATTTGGCGAACAAACTAGCGCGTGAATAATTGGAATCCCGCCGTTTAAAACACTTATCACCTCTTTTTTACGTGAATGTCAATTCGTTCAGCCTTGTTCGGTCCGCGATGTCCGAAGAAGCTCATGTTTTTGCGCTGGAGGTCTACGCAAGTCTTAGCTTTAGCGCTGCGGATGATTTCGATCGCAGTTAATCATTGTCATTTGCAGTGATCAGGGGGTCAGTGGAATGGCAAGGGAAGAACGATTGAATCAAATTTCATCGTTTGCATATTGGTTGGTTGGTTGGCTGCTCTTCTGTTTGGAATGGACCCTGGTGGAACGATATGGATTTTCGAGGCTGTTGTAGTTTGTTTTTTTTTGGGAAGTCAACCTCCGATCTTCCCGCGGAGATATGTTGCAACAGGCGCTTGTTTGTCCCAGGGAAGGTTTGGCAAATGGATCGATCGTGCATGAGTGTACTACATGAGAGCAAACAGCGTGGTCTCACACCTCATTTTCAATTTAGAAACACACGAGCTCACCACGGGATATCGGCTCACATTGTGGATAGTGAGTGAATTTGCTCTTTCTGTTTTATGAAACCATGAAGGGAATATGGTGAAGTTTCAGAAAAATCACACACTGTGCAACCAAAACTGCCACATGGGGATCATACTCGAAAACGAACGCTCCGATCGATGCGGGAACTCCATTGTAGCATATTTGTATCTCTTATTTATTTCGCTTCCAGTGCTCTGGATTGGTTCACGAAAGTATTTTCTCGTACCATTTAGGATGTCTCGGCAATTGTTTGCATTGTCAGGTGTGTCGACATCGCTCCGGAATACCACTGAATGACGGTCCTCTGGAATTTCACTCTGCCTTCATCTTATATCTGACTCAGCCCATCCGTGGAATATGAACCGTACCGTTTCATCGGCGGGTAGATTTCTTTATTACCAATTGTATCGAAATACACAAGGATGCCTCAATATACCTCTATACCATTAGATTGTACGTTCGCCGAAGCGCTCCAAACTTTCCGCCACGTCGATTACGATCGGTATTGTTTCTCCATTTGCGCTCCAATCAAAATATAACGAATTCTTCTCGACCCGGCAATCGGGCCAAACAATTGTAGCGTGCATGGTCTAGAAGTAACCCAGCGCATGGCTCTCAGCGCTTGCCCAGAGACAAAACGCTGATTATCACGCGAATTTCAAATTCTTCATGATTACTCGGCAAAAGCGGAAGACCTTCGTACCAAGTGATCATGGGAACAAGAACGCACTCCCTTGAATCGATTACGTGGACTACATTCAAGATGTTCCAAATATGAGCACAAGAAAAGGAGAATGTAAATGGGCACACATTGCAAGATTCAATTCCTCCTCGCAAAGCATCATCAATATCTCATTCCAAACAATGGATCAACACTTGGTGAGTGGGTCATAAATTTTGCACGCAACACCACCCCCTGCAAATCTGGAACCCCGAACCTTTCACTTTTGCAGCCCACAAGCAAAAGAGAAGAATGATGATTTATCTGCATTATCAATTACCGATTGCTCCCCTCACAAGCTCAGGATGAACCCGAAACACTTGCCCGAAGAAAACAATAAAATTTCGAAATAATAACAGCACCGTTTAGCAACAATTTAAGCACCCATCACCCGAAACGTATCGCACAAACTTCGATGAGTTCAAACTGATAACGGATGAACTTCAGACCGTGGACCAAGCCTTCACTAACAGGCGAGATGATTGCATATTTGTTGTGTACTTAAAAAACAATAAATTTTGTTTTAATACTATCGAATGTCCCATCTCACCACCGATGGACGTGCTCTCTCTCGTGAAAAAACACGATCAACACACAGTGATGAAGATCGACGAGCAAAACGGTTCCAGTTCCTGCCGAAGAGGACCAGTCAGGGTTTCATTAAAATTACGAATTTCTGCGTATATAATCAGCGTAATGATGGGTGTCGTCCCATCCTCCCTATCCAGATCAAAAACTGTGCGATGTCCGAGAGATAATGAAATCCATATCAGCCCATATCTGCCGCGATCGTCGCCAGGCGTGCGTGTCTCGATCAAAAATCAATTTCACCATCCGGCGGCCAAATTATAGGCCGTTAAGAAGTATCACGTATGTGCGAACGCCAATGTTACACCTCGGTGCCGTGCCTCCGGGTAATGGGTCCAAATTGGTCCCAAATTGTGATAGTTCTGAGCGTTGCGGCGAGGACCCACCGTAGTCGTTGTTGTCGATCGGGTGGCTCATGAAGATTTCGATGGTGGTGTCCTAGTTTTAAGGAAGCATGCGATGTCCATATAAAGGATACTGCGGCTAAACGTATGTCGAAGGTAGAGATGGAGGTTCATTTGTTTTCTTCCTATCACATGGCAGATATATGTGTGTGAGTGGGATGAGCGTCCTTCCAAAGAAAGTGCTTTAGCTCTACTACCTATACAAAGAAAATGTAGCTCGATCAATATCTAGATATATTTAATTTACCGAATACTATTGGAATCTTGTAGGTGCGGCTAAACGAATGTCTGGCACTGTATAAAGGATACCTGAGAAATGTTGTACAGGACGAATTTCACGTCAACTCATCTTCGTGTTTGGCAAAACCCTCTCAGAATCCAATGAAACTTCTATTTCTGCCGACAGTTTAAAACAGTTTGGAAATGGTTTGTGACTGTTTATGATAAAAAACGCACTTATTTTCGATTATAAATTGTTAGTATCCATTCTTATGCATTGATTCCATTTTTTTTATTTATTCATTTTCCGTCGACCTAGTTCCTCACATGGTGACAATCAGCAACGCCAGGGAGACGACTCCATCACCTGGACCCAACCTAAAGGCTCATGACTCTGAGCCGGGACCAACGGCTTTATTCCTAATAATTGCAATATCATTGTGTAAAAGTTCGCCATACATTGCAAGATGGGCACTTTTACATAAAAAAGTTTTAAATTCATTCATTCAGCTAAGACCTAAACATTGCGTTCTTCTGGATATACCAGGCACACATAATGTATGTGTTTGTACTATTCACAAAAAGAAATGATTGACAAAGTTCTTTGCAGTATCCCAATCAGAACTACAGATTGTTATTTTCGTGCATGTGAAAAATATATTTCTACAAAAGGTATCTAGGGAGAA
>JASCZW010003881.1:0-81088 GCA_034211315.2 Aedes japonicus
TTGCTACAACTATCGTGCAATAGAATTATTATAGAATATGTGCATTATAACATTTGTTCGATAATAAACATAATAATATACCGGCTTTTAATTTATTTTTAATTTTGACAAGTGAAACTATTGAAACAACAATTTCAAAGTGTTATGATTCACCAAGACAACACCTTGCTGTTTTCACCATGAAACACGCTACAAAACAGACTACCTAAACCAACGACGCAACCAGTGATTTCTTACTGTAAGGTGACATATATGTCACTTAATGGGAGCCTTCGTTACTGAGAATTGAGTGCTGTCACTTTTGCATAAATGCTTCGCTTTGTAAAACTGCATGTCGGTTTGGCAGAAAATAAACCATGATTTGTTTTTTTGACTTAAAAATAGAGAAAAAATAGTTGAGATTCATAAAAAATATGTTTGTGCTACGAAGAACGCCCATCATCAATACAGTTGGAAAAAACATGTTTTAAAAAAATTAAAACCCCCATTGCCGCTTACAAGTTTAGCAGCACTCAAATCCTATGCCGGGTTCCTGTCGCCCGTTGTGGTGACCGAGTTTGATATTCGCCGTCCATTTTTTCTCGACCGCTCGGACTCGCGGCTGCGTCCGTACGCTGGAACACTAGTTTTCCGCACTGGCGTACGGACGTGTCACATCCAGTGATCGAACGTGGTTCGCTGGAACATCAAAATCGATCTGCACCGGTGTCCGCAAATCGTTGGGGCTGCGCCAAGCAGGATACGGGGTACCCGCGCAACGATGGAATCGAGTGATGTGTGTCGTTCAAGTCTCAGAACACGCTCGAGTCCCATCGAATCTCGGAGAAAGATTACGGCAAGGTGATGGGCTCTGACTGCTACACGATCTTCAAGGAAGTCCGTCAAATTTTTGACTTCACCGATAACGTTGATAACGTAGCAACTTCGAGACAATAGTTGAATCGTACCTATATCAAACTTACCGCTGGTAGGATTGCTGGAGACAAGATACATAGCGAGGATGACGCTCACGGAAAAGGCAATATTAGCCTTCCACACGGATTTGGATTAAGTCAGATTGCATTCGTGGTAGAGGAATTCGTATATCTGGGCTTTTAGGAGGGCTGCCGAAGACACTAGCAAAGAGATATAACGCATTTTGCCTTCTTTTGGACTCGAAGGGCGCAAAGATCTAATAAAGATCGCTGAACTACAAAGCTGTCCACAAGGGTGTCCACGATGAAATTGCCACACACAAAATTGATTCACAAATTCGAGTTTTTCATCCGATTGCCATCAAATTTTCAGGGATTGAGAAATAACTGTTAAACTTCATTTTACCATTTTACTCGTATTTTATTTACAGTCCATACGCAAATGCCCGCACCTTGGCCTTAACCCCGGCCATAAGATTCTGCACAACCTGTGAATCAACCGTTTTTGCATGTAAACCCGTACTTTCTTCAGTTCCTCGACTGTCTTCACTACCTTAGGTCGTTTAAGAAGGTGCTGCTTCATAATCGCCCAGTACTTCTCGATGGGGCGGAGCTCCGGAGTGTTGGGAGGGTTGAACATTTTCGGCACGAAATTGACCTTATTGTCCGCATACCACTTCAGCACGTCCTTGGAGTAGTGGCATGAGGCCAAATCCGGCCAGAAGATTGTTGGGACGTTGTGGGCCTTCAGGAGAGGAAGCAGCCGCTTCTGGAGGCACTCTTTTATGTACACCTGTCCGTTCATCGTGTCCTGGGTCACGAAGGTGCACTCCGCTTCCCGCACGTGCAGATGGCTTGCCAAACCGGAATTTCTTCGCAAATTTGGACATCTTCTGAGTGCGGACATGCTCCCGGAACGCTGAACTTATCCCTGGCCGTGAAAAACAGGTTGCCGGGGATCTGTTTGAAGTCGGCCTTCACATATGTTTCGTCGTCCATGATGCAGCATTCAACTTTCGTCAGCATGTTGAGGTACAACTTCCCGGCACGGGTTTTGGCAGACTTGTTCTGCTTCTCGTCGCGATTAGGGGCCTTTTGTACCTTGAACGTTCGAAGCCCAGCCTTAGTTTTGGCCTTCTGGACAAAACTTTGGCTTAGGTGCAGCTTCTTAGCCACATCCCGAACGGAGGCGTTCGGATTTCGGTTGAAGGCCCCAACTACGCGGTTGTGATTTTTGGTGTTATACGGAATACTTTTTCCTTCACTTTTGGGCTTCCGATCGGTGGTCAACCGTTCCTCGAACCGCTTAATCACTCGCGACACCGTGGAATTCGCGATTCCTAACGTTTTAGCGATGGAACGATGCGAGAGATCCTTGTTCTCGTGATGAATGCGCAAGATTTTATCACGCACGAGCTGTTCTTTCGACTCCATTTCCGCGAGTTTTGATCACAGGACTTGCAAAACTTGCAGGATGTAAATAATGCACTATGAACTAAATCCACCCAAATTTTCATTAAATCCTACCCAACGGTTAAAAAAGTTAGAGCAATTTCATGGTGTGGCAATTTCATCGTGGACACCCTTTATAAGACATTTACTAGATCGACAGTCCGCTTCGTATACGAGAACATTGCTCGTGGACGACCAACGCGCCCCTTGTTGTCTTTGAAATATTTCATGATGAACTAAATCGCGGTGAAGAGGCGAATGAACGCCGAATTGCTTAATGGCGCACCAGGGTGGACGCGACTCGCGACACGATGCGAAGTGTGACAAAAACGTCGTCAGGGTTACAAAGAAAACGTTGCTTTTTGTATTTTGCTTGATAATTCTAGGCGTGTAAATGATACATTTTGTTGCTTAGGACCAATTCCATTTCCATTTGTAGATTGGACCTGTTAGATTGGTCTTATGCCAGATTAGAATGTACATTTGTATTTTGTATTTGTGTAAATTTGCGTAAAGTTTAGAACTTTCTACATTTTGATGACGAGTGAAGTGAAAACATTTACGATAAGGAAATATTTATACTGAGGACTATTTTCCTACGTTATCGTCAATTAAACATTTAAAATGATTGAAAGTATCCCAAATGTTATGGCTTTGTTATGGCGATCATTTGGCAAGTCACAGCAAAGTCGAGTAGTTATTTTGCCATCAATTAATCGATATAAAAGCCAGAGACTTTCAGAGAAAACTGTCACTGGATGATAGGAAAAAAGTCGACCCATGTTTAGATTCATGGCACAAGATCACAGTTAAAACATCGAGCACAATATTTTTTACAAATATTTATTCAGCGTATTTTTTTGTTGAATGCATGTTGCAGAACATGTTGAGTGAAATTTTGAAACGATCCATCCCCATGATCCATTTTGTTTCTATTCTGCTCATATAGACTGTTCCAGAAAGTATAAGCACACTTTCAAAATAACAAAAAAGTCATGTTTTTTAGTTTTAATAATTTCATTTGGCAAATCAAATTTGTATTTGTGTTTTATATGATATTTTGCTCTCGTTTAATCAACATATTTAATCATAGCCAAGACTTCTAACTTTTCCTCGAACATGACCCATTAGCTTCTGCACAGTGGTACTTCCCACCATTTTGACCACTTTTTACCAACCTTTTTTAAATTTTTGGATGTCTTTCGCTGGCTTTATGAATTCTCGAAGCTTTGCTTTGGTTAATGCCCAAAAAGTCTTGATTGGCCGTGCCTCCGGGCAGTTCGGCGGATTCATGTCTTTCGGCACGAAACATACATTAGCACAGGTTTTGTTTTTCAAAGGAACAGTTTACGATTGCTCGACGTGATCTTTAAATCACAATTTGTAATGCCTCTGGTAACGCTTTTCGGAACGTCCATTAATTACGTCACGCAAAAAATGACTTTTTCTAACCTTCCCCACTTGTCACGTTTTTTGTATGGACCTTCAAATTTTTTGTATGGATCGTCACGTTTTCCCAAACCCCCCCTCCCCCTTACTGCGTGACGTAATTATTGGACCTTCCCTTTCCTGTTGTCTCCAATCAGGTATCAATTTTCTAACGGTTAGCTATGTTTAATTTGTACCCGACATTGTTTGTCGATCTGCTTCCAGTTGATTTTTTAATGCCTTCGAAGGTTTAACACGGTGAGCAGCCTCCTTTAAAGAGGTGTCCTTTATCTTGAGCTGCAACTAAGTAAATGTTCAGCAACATAAATAAACTAGCACCATAAAAAATCAACGTACCTTCAGGAACAGCTTTTTATTCTTTGGCCATTTTTTTTCTCACGCAATAGATTCCAATGTCCTGGTACAACCCGGAACTCATGTGAATTACGATGAAACATATGAAAGTTTTCGGATGATTTTTCAAACATCGTTAATTGTTCATAAGCAAAGGATTCCTGCTCTACTTTGAATTCATCCAAAAGTTTCGCTCACAGCTCCCACAGCTGCCACCATCTAAAACGACTGGTTCCCCACAAACCTCCTCTAAAGTATTTCAAAAGAAATTATCAACGTCTAGCTTGGTGCTGTCCGTGTTGAAGTGTTTATACCGATTATCGAGTCGGTAATATTTGTATCGAGACTAATTTTCGAGTTATTTGCGCCCTGGATTTTTCTTTCCAAAACAACTACTAGAGCTGTTAAAATAAACGAACTGATTGATATTGACAGGTACTGCCGTATTTTTTAGTAAGTCAGCGTCCTAATCGTGTATTAAAATTGTATTGCAAGTCTTATTGACGGAATGTCCACGTTTTAATGAATTATTGAAAAATTAAGAATTAAAATGATTTTCTGTATTTTTAAGGTATTTGTACATGTATTTTTAGATGCACGTATTTTCTCTTATTTGGGGAATCGTTTATTAAGCCTTTCATGATTACATTACTTAATATGTCACCTTCTCCAAACAGGGACGGAATCGAGAGCATACCTTCTCAATGTATGAGCCAGTCATCGAGTTCCATACCTTGGTAATGGAAGCTTTGCAGGGCGCCAATACTGGGGTAAGAACGTTCACAGGCCTTAACCTGAACACATGCTCATATTGAGTAATCCAAAGGATTCAAGTCCGGGCTGCTAGGAGGCCAAAATGTCCTTTAGCCAAAATTCCATGTTTTCCTTCAGCCACGCTTGAGTTCTTTTGAGGTATGACACGGTGCTCCGTCCTGTTTGAAAAATGACGTGTTGGTGTGCTCCAAATTTGGCTTTCATCCATGGCAGAATATTGTCCTTCAAAAGGTTCATGTTACCCTCGGTATTAACTTTTAATCCAGCTTTGACAAATACTGGAGGCATTTTCAAGCTATTGGACGCAACTGCCCCAAAGGTCATGACTCCGGCCGGGTGTTTGGTTGTAAACTTGAATTTCACGTTCTCTGGAAATTCCTCAATCTTCTTCGCCGAAATAATCCTGTCTGTACGTGTGTTAGATACTGTTAGATACTATGCTGCAGAAAATAATGCGAAAATGTTCAAACTTGAGTATTGGGTTAATTCGTGTAGCTAGTGACTAATTTCTGTCGAAAGTGTATTTGTTAATGTTTACTTTCAAGTGCTGCATCCAAACATTCTATTTGTTTTATTGCAAATTCGTTAAAATATTCGCGAAAGAAGTGATCACCAGTTTGTTGTTCGCCCAGAAGAAGTTGAAAGAGATTGACAAGGTGGTAGGGTGCCATTTGGCAACAGTTTACCGCATAAAAAAGTCCCTGCAGGATGGTCCTAAGCAGCGGAAGCCGGAAAGCGGACGTCCGCGCTTTGCACACACGCCGAACTTGATCAAATCGGCCAATATTTCGGAGAAATCCATGCCGAAAATCATCAAAGAAGACCTGCATGCATCTTCCAGAGCCAGAGTGAAACGCCACTTGATTACGGACTGGGTCAAGGAACTATGAGTAACTCGTTCCAAGAGATTGCTTTCCTTGTTGAAGAAGGAAAAAAAAATGATAATCCTGTTCTCCGACGAAAAACTTTTCAGCATCGATGCTGTGGCCAACAGCCGCACGGACCGGTTCATTTCATCGCAGAAAATGGAGAACGTTTCGAAAAAAATGAAATTCAAATTTCAAACCAAACATCCGGCTGGTGTCATGATGTTTGGCTTGGTGGCGTCCAACGGTTTGAAAATGCCGCCTGTTTTCATTGATGTTGGAGTTAAAATCAATACCGAAGCGTATATCGGCATTTAAAGGACCAAGTGCTTCCCTGGGTGAAGGCCAACTTCTCCGAGGACTGAAATGTTGTCCTACAGCAGGATGAACCGCCTCGTCACACGTCCAATCGAACCCAACAATGGTTGAACGATAACATGAAGTTTTGGGCGAAGGATTTGTGGCCCCCTAGTAGTCCAAATTTTAATCCGTTGGATTATTCGATTTGGGCATATGTTGAAGCATGAGCCTGCAAAACATCACACCCTAGTGTAAAAACCCTGAAGTCAACCATAACACGCACATGGCAGTCAATGTCGGAGGACTACGTCCGAAAGCCATACTCTGGCTTCAGGCGTCGACTCGAGGATGTTATTAATAAAAATGGAGGACACATTGAATAAATTGGTTTAAAAGGACTTTATAAAGATAACTTCACTCGAAAATGTTGATATTATTGCTTAAATTAGTTGAAAATGGGATTTGAAAGAAATAGCACAAATTTTCGCATTATTTTCTGCCGCACCCTGTACGTCATCGATGGTGAACATTTTCGCATCTGAGCATACGATGATAGTATGCTTATTTTTTAATGCTGACACCAAACGTTTCGAGCGCTCCAGCCGTAGTTGTTTGATTCGGTCCGTTACAAGGTAGCGCTTTACTCTTGCCATGGACGAACATCTCAAATTATCTTTAACCAACCGTTGCATGGTAGATTTTGAAATATCGGCATCCTTAGTCAATTTCCGGATCGATCTGATAGGAGTTCGCCTCACTTTGTCCCTCACTGATATGATGACCTTCGGTGTGCGAGCGGACCGGGGACGGCAACTTCCCGGCTTCCGTGGACGTGGTTTATCAAGGAGTGAACGTTGGATACGGTAAACGGTAGCCAGGTGGCATCCCACAATCGTTGCAATTTGTTTTACGGGCTTTTGGGCGAGCAGCAAACTAGTAACAACCTCCTTTGCGAACATTTTTCTCTACTTTGTTACTCGCGAACCACTGTTTTGTTAACATCGTCTCAGAGTATACAGTCAGATGATTACACACACGTATTAAAACAGTAAAATTAATGATTAAAGCTACCCAAAATAAAGTATTGAAAACTTTCGCATTTTTTTCATGGGACATACTGTAGGGTAAGTATTACGTAAATAATTCTTTATATACTTAATTTACCTTCTTAAGTGTTTCTAAAAGTAGGTGCATAGGGCTGATAATTAATAATAAACGCGGGTTTGAAAACAGGTACAAACATTTGTGTAATATTTTTGTAAAAAAAGGATGAAACTAGCTTACTGTGGAACACTGTGCCATAACGGACCAACGCATCTGATATTGTTGTTAAATACGGTGGAGTGCAGATGGAAGACGGAACGTGGATGAAGCTGGCGAGGTACAGCCATGGACCGATTACAATGGAGACAACTTCTGTGTACAGTAGAGGCAACACCGGCCTTGGTTTAGTTGGTAAGTGGTAAGTATCATATTTAAGAACCTCAGCAAATGGCTACATATTTATTCAATCGCAAATCAGTACAAATCTCTGTTAATAAGGGACCAACATATCTAATATTATAATTGAAGCTATGCGTTGCGGCTGATATCATAATTGAAGCTTGCGTTACGGCAAGCATACAAAATTGGTAAATCGAGCGGAATCCGTAGCAAAAAACTCCTTATCAGAAAACATTTAGGTACACTTTATATGCATAAACGAAGCTTTGATACTTTTTATTGATATTAGGCCACGACATCAATGGAATGTAAGTAGGTAAAGGGAGATGAATGTCGTCTTTTAAAATCTTCACTGCCTAAATGATTAAAGGAGTTTGACGTCAAACTCAGTCGTCTATGTGGACAGCGGATGAGCAAAAAGGACGACAAATTCGATTGGCCTGTTTACTTTTCATTTATATGATATCGCTTCTAACCGCGTTCACTATGGGTATGAAGTCGCGTTGAAAATCGCATCGACGTGACGGGTCGCTTCCACTATGAAGTCCACCTAAGTTGCCAGACGAACCTCCCATCGTTCACACGTTCACCGTAAGAATGTCTGAAGACAGCCCAGTTAAAAAGTTTCTCGATATCGATCCGATGGGTCCAAAAAGATGAGGCGCGCAATGGAAAAGGTTGCTGACTGCGAGGCTGGTGGAGTGCAGTTATGGACCGAATAGAATTGAGACAATTTCTTTATACGGCAGTGACCACCCCGGCCATGACCTGATTGGTAGGGTAAGCAATCTTAAAGAATGGTGACTTTTGCAAATATACTTTTATAATACTTCTTGAATTACAATCAGTACTACAATTTATATTTAAATTAATCATTCACCATTGCCATTTTATTATAAACAGACCAAAAAGTCTTTCTTTTGAAAGTACTAATATTTGTCAGCTTTATGTTTAAAAAATCGTGTTATGTTCCCCGACACCTAGTGAACATGTTTGGAAAGCTAGAACTGAATTAAATTCACTTAATCGGTAAGATCACTAAAATTCGTTCCATTGTTTTAGTCATTTACGCAGTGCAATCCACGCGAGCAACGTTTGTTATTTAGGTTACCTTTCATTCTTATGGTTATTTATCTTTTCCGTGACGAATTCGCAACTTTTTTTTTGTTCGAAACGCGTGACACGGATGACTTCATCCAGGGTGTTTATTATCGAACAAAAGTGGAAGGTAGGTTGATGCGCACTTATTTCGGGTTTGAGTTTGTGAGGCGCTGCTTGTTGGCTGACCGACCATGCAACAAAAAAGTGAAAGCGCATTGCGCAGTACTCACTGATGACATTCAATGACTAAGTAAATATTTTTGCTGCAATTTCTTCTGTTTCGCGTGCTATGGAGTTAATAAAAAATCTTTTTTGGAATTAATTCGATGTGCCGATTGCCGATGATGATCGTCACCATCATACCATGTCATTTTATTTGTCAATGAACCATGCGTTCCCATTGGCTGAAAAATGACATAGGATCAAATTTAAAATTAAAAACACAAGCTTTTCATGCCAACACCTGCGATGATGAATGCGAATTGGTCTTACTTTAAATCACTGAAGTGAGCGTTCTCCGAATCTGCAAACCTGACCACGCATTCAATCTTCAACCACCGAGAATGGGATGAGAAGCAACGACGATAAACTAATCCGCCAACGTAAATAGGCGCGAGTTGATTATCCCGTCGTCGTTTGACCAATGGCACAGTGCGACCAAGCTGCGGAGCTTGCTTCGTACAAAAAGTTCGTAGCAAACCTCGTTGTTTATGAGTGCTTATAAAAAGGTAAGTTTGAAGAGGAAAAAATAAAAATAGGGGAGACTTGACTCCATTGTAGAGGTTCTGGATTCTGCTCTGGGAAAAAAATCTTATCTTCAGGTAGTATATAGCTTATTGAACTCGACTTTACTGACGATTAGCATCGTTACTTCGTAACACTATGAATCCACTTGCTTTGCGAAAAATTGGAGTTGGCTCTTTTAAAAAGTGGTCTTGAAACCACCTACACTCAGAACAACGATCCAAAGAACACCGCGAAGACTAATACTGCGTTACGTTCGATTTGAATCAGATTGAACATTTGTGGGGTTATGTGGATCATAATTTGGACAAGACTTTGGTAACCAACAAAAAAAAAATTATTAAGGTCTGTATCCGCAATAATCCGGACACCTCAAAACATGAATAAAACATAAATTTCGCATTATATTTCCATCGTAGTTGTTTATTTCAGATTCATGGGATGTGTTTTAACAATTCGTGAAGGTAGAACATAGTTATTCGGTATTTGCATAAAATTTTCAAACTTTGCGCTTAACTCCGTCCGTTAGGGTTTGTACAGACTCTTCAGAAATCGTAGAAGCCGTCTTTGTCCAAATTTGCTGGAAGTGTTTGATGTCTTTGATCCTTGCTTCTTCCAGAAAGCTTCTGTTCATCAGAGCCAATATCTCTCATTGGTCGTAGCTCGGGAAATTTGGCGGGTTTGAGGTTTTTGGTACAATGTTCACTTGATTTGCTTGGTACCACTCCATCATGGTGACATGATGCCAAATCGGGCCAGAACAAAGGTTTTTCGTTGTGACTTTTGATAAAGCGTAGCAATCGCTTCTGCAGACACTCTTTCTGATAGATCTCCTTGTTGATTGTGTCTGTAGTGACGAAAGATTTACTCTTTTTGCCACACGTGCAAATTGCTTGCCACACTAGGTATTTTTTGGGAATTGCCTTCTTCGTTCTGAAATGCTCAGCTGAAGCATTTCTGGCCATAGCAGAGTAATAAGCCAGCCCTGGAAGCTGCTTGAAATCCTCCAGGACATAAGTTGCATCGTCCATAACAACGCATGAAAACTACGTCAAATATTCGCAGTACAAACGTCGAGCCCGTGATTTTGCTGCCAAGTTCTGTTTGTCGTTGCGATTTGGAACTGTTTTTACTCTATACGACTTAAGTTTCAAACGTTACTTTGATTTTTGGACAAAACCAGGCGACATCCCTATTTTACGAGCCACCGATCGAATGGAGAGATGTGGGTTTTTCGTTAATATCCTTTTCACCTTTCGGTCCATGACAGGATCAGCGCGTCCAATGTTTTTGTCACTTCTCGGTTTCTTCTCCACCGTCAAACTTTCCGAAAATGATTTGAGCACATCGTGAACAGTGGATTTAGGCAAATCCAATGTTTTTGCAAGGTCTAGTATTGACAAGTCAGGATTTGCCGTACGCCCGTACAAAATTCGCTCGCGCACTTGTTTTTCTTTCGTCGCCATCTTGAATACTAAACAAGAAATGTAAACATCAATCATAGTCTTTTTCATCATAGACTCTCAGCTATATCACAGTGAAATTTTTCATTCCTACGTGTAATATTTCAATAGTTACAATGATTTGAAGGTGTCCGGATTAATTTGGATACAGATTTTATGACATTCTTTTGCAAAATACAAAAATTTCCCAAGAATTAGTAATCTTGCGAATAATTCATTCTTGTAGAACTTTTCAATTTTAAATTATTTGAAAACGAAATTTTTGCAAAACCTTCTAACATGGCGAATCTGATGCCATTTTTAATACTGTACTTGAAAATTTATAAATTCAACACAGTTCAAAGCGGTAGATGCATTTGTTTATTTCGCTTACACTGCACACCGTGTCCAATATATTCTCATATACTTTTTCCTTGCATTGGTGTCGTGCAACTACTCAACATGCTTCACGTATGTGTTGGTGTAGTTTTGCACTATGTTTAAACAAACGCCTTTAGGTTATGTGCAATTGTTTTTATTCGGTGTTTTTCTTTTACCAGCGATGAAGAAGTTTCGTGCTGTGGTGATAAAAAAGTTTTTGAAAAGGCGCTATTTTCAGAAATATGAAAAACCCCCGGAGTAAAGCGGGATTTTGTGTACCGAACCATCTGAAGGTACCGTGACACCTGCTCGTTGGATGACCGGAAGAGATCCGGTCGTACTCGTACGGTGCGGACTGCACGAGTTGTTAAAGTGGTAAGGGAACGGATTTGACGGAAATCACAGCGCTCTGTACGTAAAATGGCCGCAGATCTGAATGTTTCGAGATCGCCAATGCTATATACTGCAAAATGATCTCGGATTTCAAGCTTTCAAGAAACGTAAGGTTCACGGAGTTTCAGAACCTTCCAAGCAGAAACAACTCGAAAGAGCAAGTCTGCTTTTGTCGTGGCATGGTGGGGAAGAATTTATGTTTTACGACGAAAAGTTATTCGTCTTGCAACAATCCCACAATGTCCAGAACGACAGATTGTGGGCTCTCTCTTCGAAAACTGTTCCAGAGAGTGTAGGAATATTCCACGGTTCCAAAGTGCTGCGTCATTGATGGTTTGGGGAGGAATTTGCAAGCGAGGCAAATTACCGCTGGTTTTCATCGAAAAAGGCGATAAAGTGAATGCCGTATATTATAAAACGGAAGTTTTGGAGAAAGTTGTCAAGCCATATGTACAAGAGGTGTTTGGAGTTGATCACTATGTGTTTCAGCAGGGCGGAGCGCCATCGCATACTGCAAATCTCGTGCAGGGCTAGTGCCGAGAAAATTTGGCTGACTTTTTGGACAAGAATGAATGGCTACCCAGTTCACGAAATAATCCAATCCCTTGGATTATTTCGTATGGTCATTCATGCTGGTGAAGGTTAATGACCACAGGGCGTCTAATATGAATCAATTCAAAACCGTAATCATACGAATTAAGGACGAAATGCCGATGGAAGTCGTGCGTGCCGTCTGTGATGGTTTCGAGAAACGTCTGGAGCTGGTCAAGAAGGTTAAAGGCGGTGTTATTCCAAAACATATGCTGTATCCTAGAGGGTTTGAGCTGTTAAGTGGAATACCTGTAACTAGAAATTAAAAGAAAAATTAGTATTTTCCATTTAGTTCCAACTACCTTTGCTTATCTTCCGACGAGTGTTCGCAGTATTTTCTAGATCCTGCAGTCGTGCGGACTTCTTTCGGTGGTCTCCGTACTAATAACTCGACTTATTATATGCTGTAGTTGATCAGAGTTATATTGCAATATAATGGGTAAAGTTACAATAAAATCTGGATTATCGATTTGAAATAAATAGAGTTTTATTTTGTAAGATAATATATTGGACACGGTGTAGTTGTTTACATTCTTTTGCCATACCTTCAAAAAAATTCGAAAAATTTCCATGGAATTTTGATGCTGTGTCAATCAAATTCTCAAGTTTAACCTCAAATTACACATGGATGTTTCTATCGACCGGCCCTTGAAGTTCTCAGTAAGTTTTAGATGAAATAATCCTCGGAATTCTCCTTCAAACTGTTTGAACTCTCTTTAAAAATTGAGCTCGATATAACTTCTAAATTTTCGCAGTTGTGAAGGAATCAGTATTAACGGACACATTTTCGAAGATATTGAAAACGCGCAAACCAAACGAATCTTAATTTTGATATAAATTTAACCTGATCATTGACTCAATGTTGTTCTCCATGTTCTAGGATAAGCAATTCGAAATCATGCAGTATACCACAACCACACAAATGATGTTCGGTATATTGTTGCACATGTTATGACAAATACGTACCTACCCCTATTGTTTGTTTTTGAGTTGAATAAATAAAGGACCTAAGACAAGCAACCGGAACAGAATCTTACAAACATTTCGATCATTTTTTTTTAAAATTCAATCGTACGCGCAGTTTTAGTAGGGCACCTCCTTTTTCAATACATTTTAAAGTTCAAAACTGTAATGATAGTGGCAAAGTGAAAATTAAAATTCAACATTATTTAACATAAATTGTACTAAGGACATACTGTTAGATGACTCAAATTCGATTTTTTTTCATTTATTTCATAGCCTCCATAACTTTTGTTTCCCTTTAGTTCACATCTTCCATAGCACTAACAAATAAATTTCACAAGCTTGTACTATGAATTTTATACAGTTACCATAAACCTCAGAAGTGAATGTAACAACAATCATCGCATTTCCTAAGGTATTCTTATGAAATTCAATCCTTTTCCTTGTGACTAATTTTCACCAGGTTATTTAATGAACATTAAAAGACTTTTTGCGCTAGTGCAGTTGGGACTGATAAATTGTCTTCCTTCCAAAAGTGTTCGGTCTCCCCTATGTGTTGCTACACACACGGAGCGAGCGGCGCAAAAACTGGTTACCATATTTGCGGTCAAAGCCGCGCATTCGGACTTCTCGGTCAATGTCCGCACAAGGTAGCCAGTCAGTCTTAGTCCTCGTGGGCAAGAACACAAGAGAGCATATGTAGATATCCATACCACACTTTATATTGAACGGTCACCCGGTGTCCGTTGGACGGACGCAGTGGAGCTACGAGTGAGTTGGTGATGTGATTTGCATAAGTGTTAAGTGAAACATTTCCTCTCAGCACCACCCCGAAGTCCCCTCTATTTCAAAGACCGGTCCTGACATACAGTCGCTCTTCCCTCCCTCGTGGTCCTTACTACTGTGTGTAATAATGATACAAGCGACTTCCAATCATCAATCCTTCAAGGCATGAAGCAGTACGGCTACAAATAAGTCGTTGGCCGAGTGCAGAAAAAATATGACAAATTCATCGTGGCAGAAGTCCTCGAGTTTCCGCCTGAGGCCAGGAAGATGCTACTTTATGCTACACGAGAAAAAGATAATTTGTAGTAGCTCTTATGCCTGCGACAACAGGCGAATCAACGCGACGATTAACAGCATGAAGAGTGTGACAATAAATTTTCAAGAAATGTTTTTCAGCGAACCAAAGGAGGCGATGAAAGTATGCCGAAATTCCGGTTCAATTTGTTGTTCCAACTTATAAAGAGAATGTGTGAAGAACTGCTGCTGAATTCTATCCATCTCTGCACGATATAAACAAATAAGATTTTGTTCAATCAAGGCCCTTAAGGTTGAACACGAAGAGATCCGGACAAATGTATCCGGCTGCATCTATTAATTGGTAGCGCAAAACTGCGTGGAAAAAAATCAAAAACATACTCTGATAAAAAATCTATCGTTGTACCGACAATTAAATCATGGTCAAGATGACTATAGCATATAATGGTTACAATAACCATGAAAATGTTCGAATTCACCACTTCATGGTATTCTTGACTATGATCATGGTAGCAAGGACTATTTCGACATTATGGCAAATGTTGGATCAACTTTTTTAAATGGTCGTTTTGACCACGATCATAGTTGGTTCAAAAGCACTATACTGCAATAGTCATCCTAACCCCCAATAATGGTAAAATTGACTATCAAATTTGTCTCTGTGTAGTTTCTCTATAGTCACTATATTCATAGTCTAGCAGATACAACGACGGGAGCCAATTTGAACTGTCAGTTGGCGGAGCCAATCGAGCATATCTCGAGTAATTCATGTTAAGCGCCTAAAAGCCATTTGTAAACAATGACTTTAAACGTTAATTCCAGAGCATCATCGTCCTATGATATTTGCTGTAAAGTTTGGCCAAGTTGATTCCACTAAATCGTTCTTCACTGGCGGATCATTGATAGAGAAGTCAGCAGGCTTTGGTATATTTAATGAAATTTATAGCGCCAATCGTAATATTTAAGCTCCGGATCAGTATTTCATTTTCACAGATAGTCTCAGTTTTATAGAGGCCCTCCGCTCATTGAAGCCGGTCAAGCACTCCTCGTATTGTCTCATAAAAATACAGGACCTTCTAAGTGCTTTATCTTCTCGTTATTATACCATCACTTTTGCTTGTTCAAGAATGAGATGAACTCTAGGCAATGATAAAGCGGACTTGCTTGCAAAGGAATAGCGCCCAAATAGGCGATATTTATGATCGACAAATCGCCTTTAATGATTCTTGTTCCAATTTTTCGTCAACAGTCTCTCGTCAGCTTGCAGCATAAACGGAGTAAAGGAGATTTGGGGCGATGGAAATATTCTATCATCTCAAAGGTGTTTCAAGACATCATTCGTGAGATGTTTCGCCTCATGTCCAATCATTATCCTTTGAAACTCAATTATACCGTGTTGAACAACGTAGACAAGGTTACCAGGACGCAGCTCACGTTATTTGGTCGTGTGCTGAGCATCGTGGAGTTAGATTTGTGCTTTATGAATTTCCTTCGGGCTCGAGGTAGACAACCCAATGTGCCGGTTCGAGAGATTTTGGCTGTACGTGTTCTGGAGGTTTTGAAACTCATTTATTTGTTTTTAACTAACATTAGCATTTGATTGTAGTTAGTTTAACATGTATGTTAAGTATTAGTTTTTTTTATCTGTGTTTGTGTGTTTTTTTTCTTTTCTTATTAATGTTCAAGTCAAAAGAAAACCAAAAGTTGTATAGTTTTAAGTTTTTTGACAATTTATAATTTAAAATAAATGTGTTATGTAAACCATACTCAAAATGTCCGTCAATTTTCCATCCATTAAATTGTTGTACCTATTAACCTCGAGACAGCCACGAGTAATCGGTTCTATCCCCTTAACTTTAGTTTTTAGATAACTAAGCATGATAACTTGGCTCGGTTAAGTTAATTCGGTTGAGCCTGTACAAATTAATGAAAGAAATTGAGTAATTAAAGTAACACGTTTTATTTTATTTTAAAATACAACTGCAGCTTTTTTTTGTGTCATCTAGACCAAAACTACGGATAATCAAATTACGAGCAATCTAGACTTCGAATACAATAAAGAGTTGGTAATACTACCCAAGTAACCAATGAGCATTAGTATATGCAGTAAATCAACCATAAATCTGCATTTCATGTGCTACGGGCATAATATTAGCATTATATCAGCATCTTGAATGCTATGTAATGTAAAGTTGGATTTCAAATGCTAAGGAGTGTATCGAAAATAAGCTATCCACAAACTTTCTTTCAAATTATGTTGAAAACCTATATTTTATTCATACAAAAAATTGATCCTTTATTGTACGAGGTTAAACTTGAACATAATGAAGACCGGATCAAATTTAAGTTATTCCTTCACGAATTTTCGAACTTTAGATCGAATGCTCTTCATCAAGTTCCGGACAAGTGTTGCATCGCATTTTTTTGGACGCTTGAGCCCAATTTTTTTTTAACTGTTACTGCATGTTACCAGCTGCCTTACCAGTCTTCTTGAAGACCCTCTTCACGATTGCCCAGTAACGTTCGATGGGTCGAAGCTGAGGGCAATTTGGTGGATTTATATTTTTCTTAACAAAATCTATACCCTTTTCCGCAAGCCAATTGAGAGTGGTTTTGGCATAGTAGGCCGACGCTAAATCCAGCCAAAACAGTGGAGGTGTACTATGCTTCTTATATAAAGGCAACAATCTCTTCTGGAGACACTCAGATCGATAGATTTCCGCATTTATAGTTCCGGTAGTGTAAAAAATGGTTGACTTCAAACCACAGCAACATATTGCTTGCCATACCAGTACCTTTCTACCGAATTTCTCCACTTGAATCGACCTGTCCGCATCGCTCACATCCTCCCCAACGACGGCAGTAAAGTATTGTGGACCTGGAAGGGTTTTTGAGTCCTCCTTCACATAGGTCTCATCGTCCATCAAAACGCATGTATCCGGACGCTGCAAAAGACGCGAATACAATTTCCGGGCCCTTGTTGCTGCTCGCTTCTTCTGTTCTGCACTTTGTTTCCAGATTTTCTGCTTCTTGTAGGTCTTCAGGTGGTTTCGCCTCTTGATACGCTGGATCATTGCGACACTGGTTCCTGCTTTTTTGGCCAAATCACGTATTGACATTGATTTGTTCTTCATGATTAGAGATACCACTTTCTGCTCCAGTTTCGGGTTGGAAGAACCGGGTTTTCTGCCTCTTCCTGGTAGCTCATCCAAAGAATAGTGTTCCCCAAACTTATTAATGATGAATTTCAAACCACGTCGCCAATTTTCGCATAGTAATACCCTTCTCACTTAGCCATGTGCCCAGAACCTTAATTTTCACTTCCTTTTCAATACGCGACATTTTGAAAACGCTTAATTTGAACCGCACAAACAAGTAAACAAAAGAAAGACAGTCAAACGCACAGCATGCAGTGTTCAGAGCATAAAAAACCATCACAAATACATGCGTACAACGCAAATGTATGTGGATAGCTCATATTCGATACACTCCTTATTTAAATGCTTGTAGCCTATTGGGCCTAAACGGCATTTATGTTGCATTTGAGGTGACTTTGCTGCTTGACAGGCTGCCGTAAAGACGGTTTTGAACTGCTTATTGATTGCCTGGGTAGGATTTTATTTTATTATTCCATTTGAACCTCTTAATTTAATCCTCACTCAATTATTCTTCAGTTTCTTTTGTGTAAATAAAAGAGGGTGTAGTTTCTGAATAATTTAAATTTGTTGTTCCAATGAATGGAATACTTTTGTTGAAGGCGTATTGGTCATTGTTGTTTTACTTGTAATGCCTGTCAAGCATCCACTTTTCGATTTGTAATGTAAAATTATTTGAGAAAATAAGCAGCTGTTAGTTTAATTTAAAATTAGATTTATTAGTACTTAATTATGTGGAATTCAGTAGTTTTAAATTCTGAGTAAATCAGGTATACGTAGTCAAAGAAAACTCACTTTCAAACTACTATTCCTGCTATTGTCCAAATATCTATGACATAAAGATGTCTGCATAGATAAACATCATAGAGGCACTTCACGTATTAAGAATGGATTCATAGTTATTTTAGTTGGCAGCGTATTTGGTTTGTTCGTAGACGCGCTCTACAGTGCCCCCACAATTATGGCACGCACACAGATATGGGACTTTTTTGTGTTCTAAGCTGGATAATTATCCAAAAGGAAATTGTTAGCCTCTACACACATTTTTGTTATAATCGTTAATCATTTTTCTGTCGTCTGTTGCAATCAGCTTTGATATTGAAGAAAAATAAATGCTTTTTTTGTGCAATTGTATAATTTATCATTATGTAGCTATCGTGCTTCTTTGAAGAGAAAATCGAATATTTCGGTTTGAGACTAAATCCGAAGGAATTCCGTCTAGTTCTTCGAAAGTCTAAGCTATTTGTCATGCTCCTGAAGCAGGAAAGCTTTAAATGCGTTTATCTCCGTAAATAAGCGTCTAATCGCTTAAATAGGGGGTAGCGGTAGAGTTAACGCACTTCCAGGTTCAAAAGTAATCAAACCTGGTGCGTATATATTGCATATAAATGTTATAACTGGTAAGGTCTCACCAGAAATCGCTGTTCCGTTATAAGACTCACTCTTCTGGGATTGCGTTGTTCCCTTTGCTATAGACTCGCCATCTTTGTTTGTTGAATTTTCTCCCCTTGTTAGAAGTGTTTTGTTTGGGTGTTCTCAACTTAGTGTTCTCAATACACATTCACAGTTATTAATTGAGAACTTTCAATGCCAGGTACCATTTTTGCATTAGTATGGTTGTGTGGGCAAGTACAATCATACCCTATGCCCAGGCAGTCGAGAAATTTTCCTTAACGAAAAATTCCTAGACCAGACCGGCAATCGAATCCAGCCACCTCCAGCATGGTGTTGCTTTGTAGCCACGCCTTTACCGACTGAGCTAAGGGAGGACCCAAAAAAGACTATGCTGATGTCATTCGTAAATCCCGACAACTGCCCTCGTCGTGTAACTGCAATGTTCAATTTTGTAGCGATAAATGATATTGAAGAAAATCTATGTATTAAGTCTGTTTGTCTGTGCTATAAGTACTCTCTCGAGCTCGTAAATCTGGTGTTCAGCTAACGTATCAGTTCACTTACTCGATTACCTCGTCAAAATGTCCAACAGCCGATCAACTCGGCAGTTACTTTTGCTGATATCACTGTTTAATTTGCCGGTAAAATTTTAATTTGTTAGCCTGAATCTTAGTAAACTGAAACGACGAAATGATCGGCTGTTGGATTCTCGGCGAAAAAAATAAGGCTGCATATTTCACTTAAAAGTTCAGAGATCCATCTATTCAGCCCTGTCCCATAATTGTGACATCCTCTAATAGTGTAATATGATTTTCTACAAAATTTAAGATAATCCACTTTTTATTAGATTTACATGGAAAAATATAGGGTAGGGAAAGGCTGAATCAGAGGTCACTATTTTAGTCAGTTGTTAGGAAATATGTCTAAAACTCCTTCATTTTCCAAATTATTTCACTTTTAATGATATGATCATAAGCTCTATTTATTACTGTCATTTTGAAGATTTCAAGTACATAATCTCTAGAACCATCAGTTTCTTAGCTGCTGAAAAAGTTCGCTAAAACTTTGCCTATGTGTATTTTGCATTTAATCGCGTGTACCGGTGAGCATGTCTTCATCAGCTCTCTCTCTCACACACAGCTAGGCTTGTTGTCAGAATGTGATGTTGAACATTGAGTTAAATTTATTACATAGGGTATGTGTCCCTTGACTCAGCCTATTATGCAACCAGCGATCACATTTTTCATTATAACTGATAAAGTTTTTAAGTTGTAAGCGAGATTCAACTAGTTATACACTAGCAAAGATAAGTTTGATAAAACATTTGGTAGCATGTATCACTAAAAGTTACACAACTATTTTTATAATGCCATAAACTTTCGAGGGATGTGGATTTAATGTCGGTCTATAAGCACCAAATTCGGTCTATTCGTGGATGCAACTTCGTCCCATTAGATAGATTTATTACTAAATGCAGTCTTTGTACGGTTTTTTTTCTCATTCTGTGAATTAAGGCATTGTAAGCTGTACTGGATGTACTTAATACAACATTTCACAACACAAACTAAAGTAAAACTGCCTCGAAACACTTAAATGATGTTCATATATGATTTATCAGCCATTCAATAATGAAAAAAATTATAATTCACTATACAATGATTTTGTCTCTTCGATTTGTGTTTAGATGAGCCACTTGAATATAAACAACCGCAAACTCATGCATTTCCACTTGAAATTTTACCAATAACGTAGTAAAAAGCGTTATTGATACAACAGGCCATAGTTGGGAACATACAAAAAAATATGTCCCCAACATTGGGTCTACGATTTTCTTGTAAAATCATTGTTACTTTAGCTATGTGAACAGTTAGTTTGTAACGTGTAATTATTTTCTGCACATTCATACTGCATTACTTGCTTTATCGATTCAATTAAGCCAAATTTAGATCACTTGAAATCGTGTAGATCATCTGTTCAGCATAACCAGTGAAATCATGATGCTCCAAAAGCTCAAGAAACCTAAAATTACGCGGAAGTGAACAACTATAAGATGATTGATATTGTCTCAATTGCTTCGGATTACATCTATCATGCTAATAGCAACATGATTTTGTTGATTTTCGTTAAATTAATGACACATTTGGTACATAGGCCGAATGAAGAAGCTAGGGTAACATTAAATCCCCTTACCCTATTTAGATAATCTGAAATCACTATTTATTCCATGTTTCTTCCAGTCATTAGAGGTTGATCTATGTTTATTATTACATTGTCCATAATCTGGCAATATCATATGCAATCCAAAAATATGTTTCGGAGCTGTCAATAGTACCCAACGATAAAATTTAATTTAATAATGCTTCGGTGTTGAGCGTCAGCTACACGCTAAGATAAGATTACCGAAAATACGGTTTTCATTTTACCGAAAATTAGGTTTTGGTAGCAAAACCTAAAGTATCGGTATAATTTACCGAAACAAAACGTTTGATTCTACTTAATTTGTCAGTAAAGTGAATTTACAGATTTTATCGTTATATTTTACCTAAATTTGGTAAAAATGCTCTCATTGAGCTACTAGCACTTTCGGTAAAAATTACCGTACAAAAATAAGTAATTATTAATGTTTTTCCCGGTTTTCCAGCAATACCGAAATTTCGGTAATCCATGTTTACCGATAATTTCAGTATGTGCACTTTTGTGCGATTTTCGGTATATTTTACCGAATTTTCCGTTTTCTTGTCTTAGCGTGTATGGTATCACTGTTGATTTTGAGAGAGCCCATGTTTCCTCTCTTCTTTGTTAACCATGAATATAGCGCACCGGTATTGTAACGTGAAGTTGGCTGTCTCTTGCATTTTTTTGTTCTAAAACGAAGCATCCCGTTTGTTGTCACAGTCGCTTTGGCTACCATTTGCGTGAGCGTAAATGAAATAAGAAATACACATTGCCAATCTAAAGTTCAATGACAAACTAAAAGTTCGGTCGTGTACGTCTGTCTCATAATCTGCTAGTACACGAGTTTGTGATCGTAGCAATCGACATGTTTTGGTTGATTGTTTTTGAGAGCGGATGGGTAAAACGAAGGAGCGGGTTAAGGAAATTTCAGTTTGCCTTCGCACACATGCACGGAGTCGCACCCATACAATATTGTTAGTTTATGTACAGATTACGGAGCTGAAGAAAACATTTTTTTGATCGAGAATCAAACCGCATGCTTTTAAAAAGTCCGTGCAGTTGGGAACTTTGTCTAACAATGTCTATGAAATTGTCTGAGTCTAATGCTCGTTGCTGAAGGTATGTGCCGATTGACCAGAAGTGAGCAGAGGGATTAACGACTAAATATTGGCAGTTCTAATCATAGATTACATACCGCATCATCAAATGTCCGAGGTTCTAAACAAACTGCTTAAAACCCGTTCCGTACCCTACATGAAGTGCTTTATTGATCAAAATTACTAACTCAACCAAAGCTTATCGAGGCTATCCTTATGTAGGCTCTGTGATTTATTAATAAATATTTAACAATGATTTCAGCATTAGTTGTCCCATATCTGTGGAGACGCGTATGCCAAAATTTTGCAATACAAAATGAGATTTTAACGTTCCACTTTCCTCCACAGGTTGTACCTAACGTGAACTCTGAAACGATTTATTATTTTTCACATGAAAAAGAATTCTGATTCTTGCAAATGTAAACATAACTTTACACAAATTTTTCTTTTTCAAGCTCTGAAGCAATGCTCTATATTCGAGAATTTATTCAAGGGCGTTTATATTTTTCCTAGTAGAACAGAATATTGATCTAAAAATATGGAAGCGTTCAAAAAATAAACTTATTCCAACACGATTTTCAGATAATTTACTTCTGTATATTTTTATCACTAATGTTTGCTTGATAACGATTTTCATTGAAGAAGTATTCTTTGAAACAACGGTATCAATTCACATTTTTGCAGCGCGATTTACAATATTTGAAAGTTTTACAAAATGCTATTGCAACTCCGCAACAGAAACAATGTCAAAGGCTCCACCCTTGCGCTTCTTCCGTTGCTGTTGTGTATGATTTTGAGGTACATAGCCAAACCAAACTATCCCAAATTTGTTTCAAGAGAGATTTTTAGGCTCTATTGAAACAAGTTGTGCTACTTCCCAAGTAACAAATTCAATTTTAAGGTACACTTGAAGAAGTTTTCAAGACTCATTTGATAAAACCCGCATAAAACTAGATATTCTACATAACATCGATAAAACAGCCATAAAATCCTCATAAGTTCCAAAAGGAGGTTTTCAAGACTATTTCCCAAGGTTCACTTAAAACTTGATAGTTTTATCGGTACTTACTTGTAATGGCATTCAAGACATGTTTAAAACTATGATAAAACTACCACAAGTTTTGATAGTTTTATGATTTTCCGGACACTTCCAGTCCGTCATAAATATATTTCGAAGATTCCATTTTTCTATTTGTTCTGCTGAATGGGGGCTTTTTTTTGTTTATAGTTGAGTGGAAGCTACTATATTTCTTTTCCAAAGTGGATATGTATGTAAATTGATTGTAAAATTGACCATAAATGCATCTATTTTTTGCCTGCAATTGATGAATTTTTCATGCGACATTCAGTTTATTGGTGTTTTATAACATAAAAGTTCGAAAATTTTAATGCGCCTCTAAGTTATTGTTAGAACATTGACTTATTTAAAAAATAATAAAATAGTTGAAAATTCAACAATTAGGTGACAAGGCTGATAAATGGTTAGATCTTGAATAAATTGTGTCGACAATCCATTTTAAGTTTCAAAGTGTAACAGCATTGTCTGTTCGTAGCAATGGAAAAATGAGAGTTTTGTTGCATACTCATGAAAATGGCTACCATTCCGAGGGAATCCAGAATGGCCACGCTCGGCATTTTATCAATGGTTTTATCTAAAATTACCATGAACGCAAATAAAACTTATATTTCTTGCACAAGACTAACAAGATTTTTTGAGAAGCGCGATAAATTCATCTTTATTTGTTCTATACTTGAAAAAGAAGAATTACGCTTGAATAAAACTTGTTTGAATTGCTCAAGGTAAACAAGTCTTTCGTAAGATAGCCATAAAATCAGTGTATAGAAGAACGTTCAAATCAAAAGTGCCGATGCATAATTGTTGTTTTTAGTCATAATTACAGTTTATAATTTAATGTTTTTAATCACCAGCGTAGAAGTTCGCTGTGTAGTGGATCACTGAGCGATTCCAGCGCACTCCTTCCGACTTTAGATTTAACGTATAGATCATGAGAAAAATCGATTTTCGCTCAGATGATATACCAATTTTTACTTCCAACGAGTATAAATATTGTCTAGCCTATTGGGAACTGAAATGCACGACTCAGGAAATTTAACATTAACATAACATGTTACTATCGTAGTGCACGTTAAACCTTACGTCGAAAGTACTGCGCTGTATTTCCACGGTGGTGCGCCATATAACGCACTACCTGGTACGTAAGGTTTAACCTGCATAAAATCAATTATCATGAGTTACGATTCTCGGTTTTCAACTGGCGACACATTGCACCATTTAATTTGATTCGTTACAAAAAATAGAACGCATACCGCATAGACCCTTCTGATAAGTTAGTCTCAGGAGGATGCGAATCCAATGGAATCTAGCGATGGTCAAAATCAATTCAATATATTGGATTGGTTTTTATTGAATTTCCGCTTGATCCATTATTTTATAATTTCTTTCACCTATGGGCGTCCATTGTCCAGTTTGTTTATTTTTCACATAATGTTCTTTCTCGAGAGTATGTGCTCTTATTTGAAATCAAATGGTTCTTAAGAGCGTTTTATGGCAGCATTTTTAAGATACATTCATCTTACAGAAGAATGTCATAAAACTTTCTCAAATTTTTTATCAGGTTTTATGAAAGTTGCGAAACGGTGTCTTGTGAGGGGAATCAAATATCTTATAAAAGGTGTGTTGGCGTCAGGCCAACGGAAAGAAGAGGATAAGATTGGCTCCGAATAATTAATATATTTGCGAATAATTAAAAAATTCCTGCGATCAACAAACAACAGTAAGTAGGATCTAAATATAAATTCAGCAAGCAAATTTCAACTTCCGTTTAGTAATCTCACACCTCTCTAGTATTGTAGTTCTTTCCTCTGCTGTCGTCCTTGCATACCCTATAAACATAAATCTATAACTTCTAATTTCATCTATTTTAGTTTCAGATTTGATCCTACCACTTGACCGTGATTCCTCTAGCCTGATTCTACCAATTCACTCAATCGGTACACTCAACTACACGATCGGTACAATAAACTCGATCAATTCTGATGTAAGGTTAGCCTAAGGAAAGTTAGTGTAAACGGCTTTCATCTAGTTTTAATTTTCTTATTAAGTAGGAATTCATTATTCAAACTTACTTTTAGCTTTGATCTTCGTATAAACACAATTCACAAATATTAGTTTATAGAATAGATTTAAGAAAAATGAATAATTATTGCACTTCGCAGCACGTTCTGTCTGGAGTTGTTGTTTTTTTGTCGCGTTGGCTCATCGTCGTGCGTCAGGTGACAGTTTTCCGTCATCCTGAATGAAGCGTTTCATTTAGATGCGTGAGACGCGCCGACCGTGGGGTCGTCACAAGGTGAATAACACTTATAAATGATGCCCTTTTATGGATGTTCCTTCAAGTGTTCTTTAATCACTCTTAAGAACTGTAAATCAATTAAAACCACCTCAACTTGGAAAATGCCCTGGTAAACCAGATGATCTCCATAATACTTTGATAAAACTACCATAAAACATGATTAAAACCAATTTGCATTTGAATTGTTACTTGGGTTGGGTAATGAGTTAAGTAAGCCATGTTATTGTTAAACGATTTTTCCTTTAAAAAAAAAACCAAATAAAAAAGAGAATAAGTTTAGCAACAAAACAGTGATTTTGAAGTAGGAACAGGGAGATAAGGAGTATTTAACAGATTAAAACTAAAAATCTCGAAAGTGAGGAAATGGAAAACAAAAAATAATGAACGAAAAGTCTGCTCCTGAGTAGACCGAAAACCAGAACAGTACAACATTATGATCCCGGCATATGCGCAGCAAATCCTCATTGGTCAAAAATCAAACTAGCATAAGATTATTAATCAAACTAGCAAATTTTACTGTTGAATTTCTCTAGTTTAACGGTACCTGTGCTTAACCAACAAATCTAGATTCGTAATCATTTGTTGTATATAGACGAGCCCACAAACATTTGATGAATAATAACCTGTCTTCACCCTGATTTTCTCGGTATAATCCTTAATGATTATTTTACGAGATCACGGTCATCAAAATTTAGCATGAGTTTAGTCTGAGAGTTTTTTTTTTATGATTAAACATCAGGAGGGATATTTCGGATTCAGTAATTAGGCAACCGGTTATGATATGCGATCATTAATCTACGCCAAGATCTCGTTAGGCACCTGAACGTTTTTTTGTGTGTGTCTAGATCGGTTTTCCTATGCCTATCGAGGTGCGAGGGAAATCCCAGTTTTACACCATTTTTATGATGGTTTAAAAACCGTTCCACTATAACAGCCATTTGGATTCGCCTTTTCGCTCTTTACGGCTTCGCGAGATTGCTTTAGGCTCCCATATGTTTTTTTCTTCTTCTTTTCGTGAAATCCGTATTGAATTATCTTGCTACCAGCCTACTGCTCTATGATGGTACATTATCCGCGATCTTCAAGCGCACAACAACCGTTTTACACTCTGAATCACTAATTCCAGTGCTCCTCGTGATCTTGATGGTTATCTGTCAGCACATTAAGTGTACTCCAACATGTGCCGGGTATCGAAAGCAACCAGAGCACCTGATGAAGTACAATAGACATGTGACATTTTAACGGGACCCGATGATCTCACCTTGCGTCGAATTTACGAATTCCTATTCTACGGTCTGTTCGGATATTCGCGAGCCGAATGCTTCTGTTTCCAACCACCAATCCACCAGTAATCACTTGTCGACGCCTACATTTCCGGTTCAGCCAAAGACCTCGCGACTTTGCTTAAACGAGTTTCACTTCCGGTCTCAATTGGTAAATCGCACGCCTACACTAATTCACGGCACTCTTGAATTGAACACTCTTACACAGAGAACCACAGCATGCGTACAATATGACCGCTTAGACTGCCTTCCTTCAATGCGAACCTAACCAACATTGCATTGAAGGTCTGTGGATATACTATACTGTAACACTCACTTATTTGCTGGAAATTGGAATTATTCAGCGATTAGTCAGCTCCACCAATGACGATGCCGGAGCGACGTCGCACACAAGGGCGATGACGTCGGTGGTTTAGGAAAATTTCACAACCGAAGAATGGTGTTGTCGTTGCCCTAAGCGGCACCGACTGAATCCGATCCCAGTGATGGGAGGAATCGAAGCGCAAGCCCGTGACGAATGACGTAAACCGGAAGGGTATGCATTAATAATTAATAAGTAAATTTCTTTTAAGAGCAACCGTTAGAATTATTGTTCTTCTTGCTGCGCATTCGCTATTATTGTTTTCAATTTGCAGCCGCCTTTGACTGGTTTGCAAGGGGATGAAGGATGGTCGGGTGAGGGAGCTCAGTGCAAGGATGATAAAGTTTATAATAGCCCCTGGGGCGAAGTCTCAGAAAGCATCGGGAAAACAGAAGGCGTTGTAAAAGGCAATCATTGTGAGCGTCTCCGCTTGGCGTGAATGGTGCATGAATCATTTTTGGTTTGCAATCGTAATTCTTTCAAAACGAGTTAACCAATTGAGCGATGGACTATAAACAATTCGTTGACTAACGAATAGAATGCTGAATCATTAACTACAGTTGTGTGTTCAATATAATAGCAGTGCAGGCAGATTTTCATACAAAATTGTCAACTTTGTTTTTGATTTGGAGTTTGAAATGGAGCGAAGATTGTTTCAATTATGAGTAATGTTGAGTTCGAGAACTAAAAGTTGGGCTGACCCAGTGTTTAGCTTTTATTGTATCTGAGAGAACAAAAATACAGCATGTCAAAATTGACCGATTTGTGTAGCGCCGCTATTGATGTATGTTTTGATTGCGATAGCGCATGATGTCCAGAAAAAAAAATCTACCGAGAGGATCTGTTTTCTAAATAAAACAAACACCATATAAATAAACGATGCCCATCTATGCTCCCCAATGAATTCCTAGAGATAGTTGTTGACACTGACTACTTCTAAAAATAAAGATGTTTATCTCTGTTTGATGTGTCAAGCAGTTTGGGATAACGATAAGGATGCTATTGCCGTTTGAAAATAATCAACTGCTATTGGGACATTTAGTTTGAAACGGGAGATGACTCACTGCATTGTCTAACCTTCCAACTGAAAACATCATTGTTATGAATCGTCTCTAACGTCAATGGTTAACATAAAAACAGGTTGCCGGAGTCAGTAAAGGAAGTATATTCTACCCTGGGGCTTTGCGCATGGGACCAAATAAAGGCATTTATGCAAACAGGCCCTGGCGCTACCCCAAACGTCTTGTTCGATTAAAACGTTGTTACTGTCGATTCCCCGGCAAGGAAAAGATTTATGGATGGTTCACCAGTAGTCGGGTGGTGAATGTGTGCTCAGCAACATTTTCATACGGCTGTGCGGCCGTTGGCTCTGAGACCAACCACATGGCAACGGTGTGATTCACGATGAAAAATGTCTCATTTTCGGTGTCGGTTCGGTATGGATTCACGGGGGAATTTTATGAGTAGTTGTTTTTATGAGTCTTTTCCGTTGAATACAGTCAACAACGGGGAGATTGCTGAGCAGGTCGAAAATGTATATTCAATCAGCCAGGATTAGTCTATGACATGGTGGGTAGTATAAGAGGGCTTGACTTTTTATGGCGATTTTTGGTAGAGTTAATCAATAATCAGAGGTTTGATATTAATAATGCTGGCAAGGTGAAATCAATAATAGGGGATTAAGGGTTGTGGTCCCGTTTAACCATTTGCTAGCATCTGTACTATCTATTTATAATTAAACGTTTCAATTAAGCTTCTTGACGATAGCGTCAAAAGGTCGCAGTCTCTCACTAAATGTCAACACCTACTGTGACCGATAACGGGACTTTGTGAAACATCCAGCTTGAAAAGTTCAAGCGAGTAAATAGATAGTAGAGTGTGCTGTATTAAATTTCACTTAAAAAGTTGAAAATCTTCGAGTAGAGTTACGTGTTGCGACAAAATGTTGTAGGAAGATCGAAGTAAGCTCTTGTTGCGTGCGGGCGCGTTTTTGTAGCTGTCATTTTGTTCGCTCGATGTTCTCAATGTTTTAAAGAAAGGAAATACAGATGATGGCGAATCAGCTCCGGCATTCGTTCGGTTGGAGATGTAAAGGACAACGGCATAGTTCGTCGGAAACCCGTCGGTGGAAAAGACGGATGCAGAAAGACATACACAGGTAAAAAGAAACATTGAATTTTCTGCGATATCCAATGCACATAAAGGGAATGCTAGATTTAGCAGAAAATAATGGGATATTTTATGCAAATTTAAGCCAGATAACGCCTGAATCAAACCTGTTGTATGAAAGACTGCAAACATTGTTGTATGGTGCATCAAAGACTACAAACAATTGCGTTGTTTACGCCTCCTTTGGCTTGGAATTAAACGAGGGGAAATTTTACGCGCTTGTTAATTTTTTTTTATGTGTGGCTTGCGATTCTCCAAAAGACCCAGAAACATCGGAGTACTTTGTGCCGTTTGGTTCTGGTTTGGGTTTGGGTTTTTTCCTGTAAAATCCTTCTCCCACGTTCATAGAAATTGTGCCTAATCGTACAACCGGTCAGCTACGAAATAGTCAATAGTTTATTGTTTTTGCGGAAACTGGCAGAAAATTGAAAGCTTTTGATGCTTGCACTGCACAGATAAAAAAACATTGAATTTTCTGCGTTATCTAATGCACATAAATGAAATGCTAGATTTGGCAGAAAATAATGGGATATTTTATGTAAATTTAAGCCAGATAACGCCTGAATCAAGCCTGTTGTATGAAAGATTGCCAACATTGTTGTCTAGCTCATCAAAGACAATTACAACCAATTTCGTTGTTTACGCCTCCTTTGGCCTGCAATTAAACTAGGGCAAATTTTAGGCGATTCTTAAAATTAATTATTTTTTTCTGTAGGCCGAACGATTTTGTGTTCACTTCTGTGTGGACTTCTGAACACATCACCAAGCGGAAAACCCGGATTGTGCAGCCGAATTAAACATCGCTTCTAGTCCTGTCGAGCATATGTGGAGTATGATGCTGATTGGGTCAGATCGTTCCTAAACGTTCATGTAAATTTTCACTAAACATTCTACATCTTATGTTTGATTAAACTCAATTTGAACGAAGGTGTATACGTGACGTGTTTAACCCACACACATTGAATCAATCAAGTAGCTTTCTGTGTTATCCAATGCAATTCTAGATTTGGTATAAATTAATTGGATATTTTTAATTTAAGCGAGATATCGACTAAATCAGGTCTATTGAATGAAATATTGCTTAGATTTCTTTGTTTACATTTGCTTTGGCTTGTAATTGAACGAGGAGAAATTTCACGCATCTATTAAAATTCATTATTTTTTCATTGCATCCTAGTATGAACGTTTCATCGGGATGAAGTCTGGAAATAATGTTTTCATCGACAGGACAATTCCATTATACAGTGCCTTACACAGTTTGAAAGATAAATTTAATTTTCTGCGATATCTAAGTCACATGAAGGGAATGCTAGATTCGGTATAACTCAAAAGGATCTTTTATGTCAATTTTAGCCAGAAAATTTTCTTGTATCAGAGATACACGCAAAAAATAACTGCAGTAGAAACTAACATTTCAAGGGTTAAATTAAGCACAAGCACCAACAATGTTCACCTGACTATAAATGCGGTTGATATAAATATGAGGTCTGTCAAATATACCACAAATGCTGAAAATTGTAACATAAACGCAGTAATTTTGACTGAACTGTCGTGGTAGTTTTGAAAATAGGCATAGTCGGGTAAAATGATAGTTTTTACTAAAAGACTTTTTTCTGTGTAGAGTTGTCAACAAACTTCAACACGACAAAAGTAACACAGGCAAATTCATCGTATTGTTACTACACAGTTTGAAAGAAATCATTGAAATGTCTGCGTTATCTAATGCACATAAAACCAATGCCTGATTTGGCATAAATTCATGGGATTCTTCATGTTAATTCAAGCCAGATATCGCTGAAACCATGTCTGTTGTATAAAAAATTGCAGGCAATTTCGTTGTTTACGCCTGCTTTTTCTTGCAGTTAAACGAGGGTAAATTTCATGCGTCTGTTAAACGTCATTTTTATTTTTTCTGTGTAAAAGTAACAAAACATTCATTTATGTAGAGTTACGAAAAATATTTATGTAATATGGACGGCTATTTTCAGGCTGAATTTCTATTTTTATGCATTTTCATTTGTGATTCATTTGTGTTACTAGATTCATTTGTGTTACTTTCAGTGACGGTGTTTGTTAACTTTTTTTTTCTAGGAACAAAACGATTTGAACTTGCAAACTTTTAGGATGTAATTGTGCATCCTGTACGCTCTCACTTTCACTCTCATGTGAAGTCTTGAAAACATCAATCCACGTGAACGTCACATTCTCATTTGATTAAGTGGGACAGCAGCAAAGCGTGTGAAAGTCCCTATTTCAGTGTCTGTGTTTCTGTCACGCAGCGTACCGGAAGTTACAATTTGTTTCTATCGTGTTTCTGAAGACACGTTAGACACATTTAATTCTAGACAAAATAGTCAAAAGTAACATTTGTAAACAATGGCTTCTATCGTATTTTTCTGGGATCTACTTGCTCCCACAAACAAAATAGCACCAGAAACGGATACAAGGAGTTATTACCTTCCCGTCGGTAGTGGATATAGATGTTAACAACCTGGCATTTCCAGGAAATTTACGTTTGAAATCATTGTTTACAATTGTTGTTCTCGACCTTTTGACGATTTTGTCTAGAATTCTAATTTTAGGCTTATTCTTAATGTGTGATGTGCTGATAATAGCGCTGGTAAATTTCACGGCTGTCATGCGACAATGAAAAAAATAGGCAATCACTGTGACGAGATTCAATTCTACCATGAGCTTTCTTGCCATTCGTTAACCATCATGTTGTCATGAGATTTTTTGTCATAGGATTTTGAGTCCTAAATTTCTAACTAAATTTGCAAATCATAACTCATTAGAAGATTTTCATTTCCTGAAAGTTTCAAGAAAAGCCAATAATCGGTAAAATTCGGGTGATTCGATATGTTTGTGCCATTTTTACCGCATGCACCCTTTAGTATATACGAAATTAACCAAGCAATCATATGTAATCGAGCGATTGTATAATGTATTTCAAGCTTTGCGTCGAAAGTAACAATAATATCCATTGACGTGCTTGTAGTAGCGATGGCCAAAGCCTAGTCGCGTTCTATCATGACGAAAAAATCGATAACATTTTGAGGAAATTTCAATCATCGTTTTCTCATCCGATCATCAAGTGTATTGATTGTAAGTGTAAACAACGTATGAGATTTTTCAGCCTGGCTGAGCCGTTTTTCGCTGCTTCTTCAGCTAGCTCTGGCTGAGACGTTTCCGCGAGCGGAACAGCGAAGCCCAAGTAGAGAATGAAGCGTCGATGTGGAAGTTACGATAAGGGCCTAAAAGCCAATCGTACAACGACTTCAAACGTGACCTTTCACAAATCTCAAGGGTCTTATATGCTTCTTATATGGTAGAGCAAACATTCTTCTATCAGATTCTTCTTTCAATTTGCGAAAATGTTAAGAGATTTGAGAGAAATCGACGACTAAAGTCATTGTATCGGCCTTTATCGTTAATTAATCGCCAATTGGACACTGTTGAGAAGCATCAAAGCAAACACTGGACTGCCAGATCATGATCTTGTAATGAAACACGGAGTAGCCCTTCAAAGAATTCGTCTGCCAGCAGGGTTTTGTTCTTATTGAGTAAAAAAGCAGTCAAACAAAATGATGAATCAGAAGCTAGTGACCAAAACTCAATCTCGAAGGTTCTATGACCAGGTGCTCATGTGGTCCGGAGGATGCCTGATCATTGACGATAAAACATTCGTGAGAATGGATTTCGCATGACTAAACATGTGTGAACCAGAAACGACCAGAAAGTTCTCGTAACACAAGGTCATCTGATACAATGATACCAAAGCTTGCCGTACTGAGTGTTTGCAAAAAAAGGATGCTTCCGTTATACAAGCACCTCCTTTGTTTTGGCCTGATTTGATGTCAGCTCATTACGCCAAAATGGAGTAGATCCCAACAAACATCGGTGTTGAATTAGAGCTTGTTCAAACAAATTTGGAGAAGCTATTCAGCTATTCTAGAAGAAACAGCTGCATAGCTTCTCCAAATTTGCTTGAACAAGCTCTAATTCAAACCCGATGTTTGTTGGGATTTCATTGAGAACGACCTCAATCTTCCCAACTGTCCACAGTGTCCAGCAATTGAACGCTACTGGGCTATCGTCAAGCGCAACTTAAGAAGAGTCGTAAGAAGTACAAGACCTTGGAAGAGTTGAAAAAGAATGGATCTGTGGTTTCCATAAAAAGCGAATAAACTACGGTCCAAAACCTCATAAATGTAGCCAAATCCAAAATCAGAAAATTCTGGGAGTAAAGTTGCTTTCATTCATTTTTTGTTTGAACTAAGAGAGCGAGACTTGAATTAAACGATACAGTTGTTTTCAATTTTTTGGTATTCTATTTATATTTTATGCTTGGACAAAAAATGTGTTTGTTTTGGATACAGTCCTTAGATATGAAAGTTTATCTTGCCAAATAGAAAACCAAGGTTGTTGTACCAAACAAGATGATGGACTAGTATTTGTCCAAGGAACAAAGCCTCAGAGCACACAAAGGGCCTATGAAGTTTAAGCCAGATTTGGCAAGTTACAACTACAACCGGGAGCCGGTCCAGTGGCACCGTGACAATGGAGGTGGTTTCATCAACAAGAACCTGAATCCACTCAATTGCCCCCAATTTCGCTTAGTAGAAAAATATTGGGCAGTTGTGACGCGGAAGTTTCAGAAGACTTAAAAAGGGTCAAGAACCTTTCACAGATGACCAGAGTTTTTTTTTCGCAACCTATCATTCGGGAGCCAAATCAAATCTGATCGTTGTCTAGGGAAAATCACAAAGTAATTTTTATTAGCGACTTTGAAGGAGAAGTTTTACTAAATCTATCAAACACTCCTAGAACGAACATCCGAACCAACGTGGAATCGAAATCATCCATTCAATCTAAACTGTTTGACGATACAATGAATTAATGAAGAATTCAATCAACTCAACAAATCGATACTACAAAAATAACTTGTGCTGCTTCTTGAAAAAAAAAACATCTAGTGTGAATCTATCGACACCTATACCGGAGAAACCAGTCCTTCATCAGGGTCTATATTACAATCGATTATTCCCTGATGATGGCCATTCCTGTGCGCACCGTTCAAGAACGGTCATCGCATAATTATACCTATAGACATAACTTTGACACCTAGGTCTGTTACACATACTACACCAGCGGCATACAACGAGCAATGTACCCATGAATGGCCTTCGGTTCTCCGTTTCTGTTCCCTCAAATGGACACGAACGACACCATCAGAGAGGGGTTTGACAGGGGCTCTGCCCGTTTTTGGTGGGTAAGGCAAATATTGATTGATTGATTGGATAATCACCTTTTTCAAACCGATCAACGGACGGATCGTTGCCGGTAAAAAAGCGAGATATAATTCCGTAAAAAAAAGGAAAGGAAATCCCAACAAACTGAAGTGAAGTGTGTCGTGGGGATAGAGGTTTGTTGCGTGTTTCGACGTTTGTCGATGGCGACTTGCTTTGACACTTGGGGACACCTGCCAGGCTAACTCAACTTGAAACCTGACTCTTGCTGCTGCTGCTGCTCTCACTCGGTGATAATCTACGACTTCTGCGGACGGTATACGGTCAAAGTAGGCCGTTGGGAAGCTATGAAGTAAGAATCGTGCGGCGGAAGCGCTAAATTGCTTGCACTGACAAGCGTAAATCATTCACAACCGATATTGTAATAGCCGTCCGTTAGCCGTGGGCTACCGGGATGGTTGTTGCTAGCAACAAGCCTTCGTTGTTTAATTATGGGAGCTGCACTAAATATAATGAGTGCAATTTTTCCATTTGAGCCCAGAATTCGGATCATGAGAATGTGTTCAGAGAAGGTGTTAACAGGTTAAGGGTTAGATTCAATTTAGCAGCCATTGAATACACAGTAATTTCAGTATTTAAATAAGACATGAATTTGAAGATTTATCGAAACTTCCGAATTTACCGAGATTTTGAACTTACACAGCTCGAAAAATTAGTGTGAATTTCTGTTTAATACCATCCAAATAGAGCAACACACACATTTTAATTATAAACCATGAAAGTTTTGCACGCTAAGATGAGAATACCTAAAGTTAGGCATTAATTTTACCTAAAATCAGGTATAGTTACAATACCCAAAATATCGGTAAATTTAAACGATAATAAACAGTATTTTTTTCTGACATTTGGGTTATGTTAACTTTCCAATATTGGACGTTAATATTTACCTAAAATTGAATATTTTTCCAAGCAAAAACGTAATTAGTTTTCTTATATCTTAGTTTAATCAAGTCCAAATCTTTGAAGCAATAACTTTAGGATTACTTTTTTTTTATTTTTGCTCCGATGGATCCTTGTGGACCAACGAGAATTCGGTGCAGAACGGTTCAATTCGGCATCAACGTTGGGTCGATGCAGATAAAATATTTCTGTAGTGGAGCAATCCAGGTACATAATGCAAAAGTGAGGTTAAACGTCGTCGTCTATGACTATTTTGCAAAATTATTTTTCGAGCTGTTTAATCAAAACAATTCGTGATTAAAAAAGTAAAAAATTGTCGATAAAGACGATACTGACCAATTCCATATAGTTTAAAAAAATAACCAGTAAGTTATTATCAATTTCAGTTCTAGATACTACGATGTTTAACCTCACTTTAGCTTAACGTGGATTCACCAATACTCCTTATTAATACTTTTTTTAATATAAAATAAATGACATACATTCGAACATTTGTTTCTCCTTGAGTGCATCCAATTGTTAATTTGCGTGTCTTTTTTTAAGCATTCTGTAAAATTAAACTACAAAAAAATACCCAATTTTGAGTAAAAAGTAGCTATAAAAAATCGGTAATTTTAACGTTTTTCTTCCTTCAACACTATTACCCAATATTAGGTAGTCTGTGTTTACGCCTGATTTAGGTATGTGCGGTATTTGGTATTTGAGCGATTATCGGTACTTTTTAACGATCTTGAGGTACTCTGATCTTAGCGCGTGGGATATTCCATACACGGAAGAAACAAAGTACCTAAAATTAAGTTCATTTCACCCAACTCTGAAGTTCCGTGCGGGAGGCCAAATTTGAGTATATGCCATACACTCAGCGAAATAATCTTAAGAATTTCATAAGGCTCAACTTATGAACGATGCTTTGGAATATCATAAGGCTATCTTATGAATGGATTTTGTTTCACACGACGTTGTTCTTATACGCCTTGAAGCTTTCCTCATTACAAGCTTGATATATACTAGTGGGCAAGTCACTGGACCCACACCCTCTACGTCCAAGGTTCGAATCCAGGTTGCTCCATATTTTTTTATTTTTTCAACGCATTATCTTTCATAAGATAAATTTATGAAATTTACACTGAATTCTTATAGCAAATAATCATAATGCAATCTTATGAATATCGAAAGATTATTTCGCTGAGTGTAGTACTTAAATTTAAGTAACTGTACCCAAAGTTTATGATGGGTCAATTTAACCTAATGGAATAAAACTTGTAAAACTTGTATCAACTTATGGTTGCCAATATTTTAACTGCAAACTAACAATTGAACAACGATTATCGTAAAGCAACATTCAACTTTTCATAAGGGTGAATTTTTTTTAAAGTAATCATTCCATCCAATAGTTTGTATAGAATTTTTTTTTTGTTTCTGCCTATATGATGGGGTTTTCAAGATAAAAACGACGGCAAAAGTGATTGTTTACACAATTAAATTCGCACATTTAAAATTTTAACTTAGCGAAAACGTGCAAAGACGTAAGGTAAACGCACCAGTTTTGTTCTTGCCAGGAAGATATTTGATGATTGTTAAAGTTAAGAGATCGTAGGTTGTGTTTAGATGACACTTTCTATTTAGTCAAAAATATTCGAAAACATTTTACTTTAGCGTACCCTCTTACTTTTCAAAATTTTGAAATGACACCAGGTATAAAACAGATAAACGTACACAGAAAAAAAATCTGAATTTTCATTGTGGTGTAAATATCAGAGCATGTAAAATTGTACTTCACTTCACACGAAGGAGCAACTTGCATGAAAGTGTTCTAACAAAGATGAGCTTTTGCTTACAACATTATCGACAATATATGGAATATGCCAGACCTTTAGACGATTTATAATTTAAATGTGTATGTTTTGTGACGCTCCATTTATGTGCATGATATTGAACAGAAATTCATAATACTTTTTCGAGCTGTGTAGTCTTACGTTAAAATGAGCATTTACCCCAAGAAATCTGATTGAAAATAATATCGACAATATGACGTAGCGCTCAATCGAAAAGTGCATGATAAAACAATCGAGATTGTACTAGATTTTAGGGTGTATTTGTACTAGGTGAACAAAAAGATAACAGCTCCACTGTAAAATGAGCGAGAGGAAGCGTACGGGAAAGATGTGGATGAATGTCAGAAAATATCTGATAACAAAATATTTATGCATTTATCGATGACGCTGAAACGGTGTGTTCACTATTTCAAATTTCTACCAAAGCTGCGTAAATCTTTTTCCCAAAGTTGGCTTGAATAAAATTTGAAACTTTGCCTTAATAATCTAATTGGTATTATGCGTATCCTAAATTAAAGTTTATTCAGCGGAATTGGACATCGGAAGAAATTTGCACTATCAATTATGATTTTGCTTGCAAGCATTCATCGCGTTGACTACTGAAAAGATGGCTTGATGTGCGAACTACGTGATTGAACAATGTACATGTAGAGGTAGGTAGTAATATTGCCTTGACTACAAATCGGTGACGAACCAGCCCAGGTGGCTGAAAGTCACGTTAATAAAACTTTTTAAAAAAATGACTACTGACCTGATCGTTACCACGCGGATTCATGAGAACTTCCATTCGCTGATAACCGATCACCACCGCCGCCGCCGTCACCAAGACGACAAATGTCAGATTCTTTCAAAAGTCGGTTAGCACTTGATGTAGTCTGATGATCCAATCGCATACAATCGCACGCAGCAACCGGTTTTGACGTGGTGACAATAATCAGCTGACTACCGAGCGTAACCATTGACGATGGTGGTACGGAAATAGCTCAAGTGTGAACAATTAGACAAGCAGCTTCTACCGAGCTGAGCGGGCATGAACATTCAGTTTGCTTATCAGTTGCCTGGGTGACTATACTATACTATCTTGGTCGTTCGAAAATTTTCGGGTCGATAGGAGTTTCGCAGAATGTACTTTGCTTTATTTGGAGCGCGCGTGTGATCGCATACATTCGCAGAAAAAAAATGGGCACACAGTCCACATCATACAATGATAAATAGGTATATGAATTTTCTCTTATAGTGTGCTTGACTAATCGGAAATGATGCATAGATATATTTGTGGTCAGCTTGCGCAGTAAACAGGGGTTTTACGCTTACAGATGATAAGCCGATGAAATTTCATAATATAGACTGCGTATGAATTATATTTATCATAGAGTTATGATTGTATTAATTGTGAAGAAAATAAACTAATACATGTGAAATTGCTGTTAACAGTTTGTTTTTTTTTTTTTCAAAATAATCAATTGAAACATGTTATTCATTCGAAGTCTCTTTCACTAATGTAAAAGCTTTTTTTTTTGAGAACTTGTGTTGTAAAAAGTTAAAATTGGCGTGGATTAAAAGCCGTTTACACTCAACTTATATTACGTGATTTAGACTATCTTGATATCAGCATCTATACATCTAGGTTTCATTGGAAGTACTGTGCATGGCATTTGAAATCAAGATACTCTATATCACGTAATAAAGGCTGTAGTGTGAACGGGGTATAAGTCTGTTATGGTAAAAATTGTTTAAATAAATGTATAAAAATTCTTCAACAGTGGTTAATGAAATATTTACGAAAATCTTTAGCAATTCACAATCGTTTAAATTTTTCCTATAATCGCCACTCTGAATCGTCCTAAATTTGCGGACGCAGCATTTACTTTTTTTTTATCTTCAAGACTTGTCACCTCAACATCATACAATTATTAATACGTTGGAAAGATGAAGGTTATACTGATGGTTATTTGATTTAATAAATTAAGATCGTTTGCTTTTAAAGATTACTTCAGTTAATTGAAGTTTTTACAACTGTGTCTTCAATTGAAAATTTTCATCCTAAACAGTAGTAAATCACCAAAAATAAAAAGAAAAAAGTTGTTGAAACAAGCTACACACTTGAATTTTTTTACTGAAATCTGTAAAATTTTACCGAATTCTCAACAATTGAACGTTCGGTAATCCGATTTAACGAATTTAGGTGAAATTTTCCGGTTATCTGCAAACATTTTACCGGATTTAATTTTACCGAAATCCGTTAAATCGGATTACCAAACGTTCGATTCTTGAGAATTCGGTAAGATTTTACAGATTTCTGTAAAAAAAATCTGATTGTGTATAGTAATCAATTTATGAAGGGCTTTGACCCTTCTAACAGACTCATATAGTTTGTCACGTTTTAGATTCTGTAAGGTATCAAGCAAACTCACGTTTGCCACGCTTGGATCCTGTTTGAACAAGCGTGAACTTGTTCTTAAATACTCATGTGATTTGAGGGATATTCATACACATTTTTTCTTTTATTCTGTAAACAGGGTCTTCATTTTTTTGTCTTTTCCTACTTATTGACTGTCACAGTTTGTTTATTGCCAGTTTTCAAAAAACTAGTTACACTTCTATAGTTGTAGTGCTTTTACCATTTTTGCATTTATATTATCATGCTCTGTCACAGGAAGTCGAGAATTCGAGAAGTCTATAAGGAAAAATCCTACACTAAATCAGGATTTCAACCCAACCAATTTCTGAGTGATCATGCTTCTTAATTGTATTTTGAACAAACTATGTTAAGGGAAGAACCTCATAAGGTTTTACAAAGATTCACTATAATTCGTAATTTAACCAGTGCGTTCGATGACGTTCCATGAAGGGAATATGTCTAATAGACTGATGCAAATGCTATTTCATATAAGTTTCTCATAGGATTCTCAATATAGGAACTCATGTAGTTTTAAATTAACTGTGCATAAGCAGTCTAAAATTAGTATGGAAATTAATACGTGAAACATTGAATCAGTGTTTGCATCGCTGTGAAAACTCGTTAAACTGATATGCTTTTGAAATACTCAAATTAGCAAATTAGCAATTTTCTCAGCTTCATAGCTGCTGCACAACATTTTTCAAATAAATCTTAGGAAAGCTAATAATCGTTCACGTCACTAGTGTCTTATAATTTACATCAATCAACTGCTGATCATTGTTGTTTCTGGATCATGGAATAGAACGTAAAAATCATAGCTTCTATGAAATAATATAGAAATGACGACTGAGCAGCTGTTGGATTATGTCAAAAGATCATCAATATCCTAAATAATCAATAGCTTTTTGATTTGATGTTTGTCTGAAAAATAACGGTTGACAATGTTGTATGAATGTTTAAAAATTGTTATGTTACTTTTCAACAATTTGGGTCCTCCTTTAGCTCAGTCGGTATAGGCGCGGCTTCAAAGCAACGCCATTTTGGAGGTGGCTGGGTTCGATTCCCGGTCTGGTCAAGGAATTTTTCGTAGAAGAATTTTTTTCGACTCCCTGGGTATAGGGTATGATTGTACTTGTCACACAATCATACTAATGCAAAAATGGTACCTGGCATCGAAAGCTCTTAATTAATAACTGTGAAAGTGCATTTTGAACACTTAGTTGAGAGCAAGCTATAAGTTAATTGCGAAAGTAATAAGTTTGAAACGCTAAAAAAACGTAACTTTTCATAATAAGGGTGAAATGACTAGTAGACACTGATGGACAGGTTTGCCTTCTCCACTGCACTCTGCACTGTACGATTTTCATTCAATGCTCTCGAATTTCCAAAACAAGTGATTTGAAATCAATGAAGCACAATCGAGTGAAAATTTCAAAATTTGCATCAATCTAACGTGTTACAACTTGGTTATGACAATATCTGCAATGTCAAAAATTGTGTCTCGTAAAAATGGATAACTTTACCAATCTCGTAAAACTCCAGAACCCTTCGCAAAAAACTCATCATGCCGGAATGATTCGGGCAAATGCATAGAAAGGTCATTGACAGGCTTATTCTCGGTTCGTTCTCCCGTGAACCCGAATTAGCCCATACCCCATTTTCACGGCTCTGTATGCGCAAAATCCACCCATTACGCAAACATGCAGCAACATAATAGAGGCACAATTTTCAAGCTCACTAGTGCAAATAACTGCCCCCAGTCACACATCGACAATAAAAAATAGCATTTTATTCGCACATTTTTCTGGCGGTCGAAAATTTTCGCCAAAAATTCCTCCGCGTGTTCTCTAGGCGCTGATTCGTGCCGTCTATTCGTGGTGCAGGCCACGCTGCCATTGCCGTACATAAATTAGGACATTAAACGGCATGGCTACAGTGTAAATCGCCGAGCGTGCCGAGCCCGGCCAACCGGTTGGAGAAGATTAGTGTGAATATGAAATTTTTTATCGCCATTGTCGTCACACATTACACACATGGGCTAATATCGCAATAATGTCTACAGTCGGCTACCAACTCATCATGGCCGCAGTATACTACCAAAAGTGGAAAAAATATGATAATTCGCAATTCATGCACTCCATTGGTCTAGACTTAAGATTTTAGCACGTAGTTGAACATTCGCACTAGCACTGCTGACAGTTTGTCATTTTAATTTCGAAATTCCACACCTTCAGCTGTATGATGCTTCCTCGTTGATCACGCGCGCTACTTCAGGTACCTGACTGATAGCGAATGACGAAGTCCCGGTTCCTGCTTAGCGCGCGCAATCTAGAGGACTCTGGAGTCCGCTACAGAATAGCGTGGTTACTTGGTTTCTCCGTACTTACCTGATCGTTTTTTGTTGTCCAACATTTAATAGGATTGCTCAGCTTACGTGATAGAAAGCACCATGTTTGCGTCTAAATATAAAATAGCGAAGAGTTGTGCGGCCCCGGGGTTTTCGCTAGGTCGTTGCGTTGTGAGCGAGTGACAAAAGATTTTCGTTGTTAGCATTTGAGCAGCCACAGTGCTATAAACGCGTTTGTGTCCCAGAAGCGCGCACTTGTGCTGCTCCCAGGTCTCCGAGGAAATATTCACAGCCTGGTCCGAAGTACAGATCCTGTTAACTGTTGTTTGTTGGCTGCTACAGTGTAGAATATCATCGATACGTGCGCGCTACGTTTGGAAGGCGAAAATACTGTGATCAGCAGTAGCAGTTGGCCATGAAGCATCTTGATTAATTACAGCAGACAAAAGAATCGTGCCGTTCGTTGTCGTCTGTCTAGCCTTTTGTCCCTCTGACAACGCACACTACGATCGACTGCGATGCGGGAAACATAATTAAGTCATTTGGCACACTGCGATTGTCGTCGCCGACAGAAAGGCCTTCAACAAGGCAAACCCAGGCACCTCGTTTGTAAATGCACCACGTTGCAGCAATCGCTTGTTGAGGTCTGCTGCTTCGATACACTGTGTGGTCGTGTTTATAACGTGACAACAAGCCCAGCCTAGCCTGCTTGCAAAGTATGCTGTTCTTGATTTAAATACTTTGAACTCTCTTGACTCTCTCAGCCGGAGACAGAAGCAGCTATGATTAATTTCCTTTTTTGAGCTTCTCTTTCTTTCGAAGAGGCGAAAACAGAACAGTTGAAAAAAAAACTGCACAAGAATCGATCCCGGCAGACCCACGTCCAAATGGAGACTGGTGAATGACTCAAAGCGCACTATACCTAGCGACGACTGAGAGACTCAGCGATGACTGTTCATAAACTGCCACACCGCACCACCAATCCAGAGAGAATGAAGTTGGAAAAAAAATTGCAAGGCAAAAAAAACGCTCTGAAGGTGAACAAACTCCTGATGACGTCACTGGCGGAGTATTTCTTCTCGGTCTTTCTGTCGACGCGACGGCAACGGCAACGATGACTATGAAGGCTGCTTCGTCGACAATGACACTCTCTCTCTCTCTCTTTCGATGACGATGAGGTCACGCGGCACATTCCTGGAATATTCGCTACCTCCACCCACCTTTTTGTTCCCCCACAAGGGGCTACAATCATCTCATTGTCATGTGTTTTATGTGTCTATCGAATTCGATTTTTCTCCACTGTCAAAATGTGACCCGGATACACACCATTCCACATAGAACAGGCACATTCTATTATATTACAATTTGTTCTTCGAATAAACACTTTTGAGTGTGCTTTTGAGTCACGTTCATTTCATATTTTTCATTTATGATTTCAGTTCACTACACTTGGTCACTTGCTTTCGAAATCATCCATATTTATATATATTTTTAATTGGAACTTTTTTTCTAACGTGCTTCTGTAGGCGGTTACACTGCGATGAAAACGAGTTGAATCGAAATTTGGAACAAGTTTCTTCGTCATAAATACATTTTTATTTTTGTGGTTTCCGTTCACTTAACACGCCACCAAATTTATGATACGTTGTTGGATCGCTCGCTCGAAGTGTTTAATTTTTTTTCCACACAATTGTCCAGTAATGTCTTGTTTCGTGTAGCACAAGTAATTAAAAACGTTTATTTATTTCACAATTTGCATAGACACACATAGTCTGACCTAGGCCAATGTAATGGACGGTCTCATCACGACAGCTGAAATCCGGTGTGCTCTCCAGCACCGGAACTTCCATACTGATGTCTTCCGGATATCTCCAAGTACTGATAGCAGCAGTAGCTCGAGCAGCACTTGACCACTACTAGGTGTTGCCTTGAGCAAATCTAAGCGAACGCTCGAAAGACCAATGACCGGAGTGGTGACTTTGTATTACAGTGTCAAGCACGATCGCAGCAGGCGAATGATTTTTTGCTACTTTTCTGCCTTCCACGATTAGCGAAAACGAACACACGAATTTAAAAAATTCAACACCAACAGGAGTAAGCTTCAAACGAATCAAAAACCACACAATACACAATACTCGAGCTACGAGGGCAAGCAATATTTGCTCCGACTAATCCGACTGACTGATGTGAACTGACTGAACTTGGTTACCGACTGGCAGTCGATTGCCATTGCTGTTGTTGCCTTCGCCGTAGCCGTCACCGTTCTGTTGCTGCCCATTACCAATTGCGAGGCAAGTGTATGTGGTTGCATGCTCTTCTCTTTCGGCTGTTTTCGCTCGTTTGTATTGTGTATGCGAACAGGAACGCGAAAACGAGGAAACACCGCTTAAACACATATGTGTCTATCCCCTCGTGTGCGCTTCCCCACAGAGTTTGCACTCTCACGTTGACTTCAGTCCAGAGCCGGCGTCGTGATCCTCCGCTCACCACACCGACGGTGCTACATCTATGCTAAAGACTGCTGCTGTCTATTCGTGTGTGTGCTCTTAAAAAGGGGGGTTTTGACTCTCTTTCTCTCTACTGTACACAGACTATCTTTGCATTTTATGCGCTTATGTATTCTCGTTTTTTCGCTTCTTGTTCCTGACTGACTCTCCGGACACTGCCACCGGCCACCCAACCGGTTACCCTTTTGCTCTTACCGTTGTCCTAGTACACGCCGGGTGTACATAATGTACAAGCGGTCGTCGTCTTCTTGGCCGTGGTCCGTTCACCGAGCACTATGTCTACACTCGCAGATTTGCGACGGCACTCACTCATACAAAGACTTTTGCTGCGGGACCGTCTCGATCGACGACCAAGGGAACACGGCTCATCAACCTCCACCTACTTCCATGCTATGGTTTTGATGTGGATGTCTGTGTCGCCGGCGACGGCCGCGTTGTCGTCGCGTGTTGCTCCACTTGTTCCAACCCGGCCCGTTGCTTCCTAGTGAGCAAGGCTGTCTTGCAAACGATAGAAAGAGGCACTAACGGCGACGACAACGACGACGACGACGAACTGTGGTCAAAAGTCACTGCTACTGGTTCTCCCTGTTCCGATACCAAAGTTTTCTGGGGTTATTGTATGCATACACAAGCCGGTGGAGCGAACACAGAACGAGCTAATTTGGCACTGAGTGTCTCATTCTTTTTCTTATTGAGAGTTTTTGCAGTTACCGGCAGGTGCTTCTTCAACGGTCGGGTCGGGTCGGCGGGAAGCGCCGCGATGGTGGTGCTTATTTTCATCGGCAGTGGCAGTGGTCACAGAATGAGACTACAATTTGTCAAATTTTAGTTGGATTATGTCGTTTTCGTGAATGGTTCTGATACCTACTGAATTGATTTGAGATTTTCGCACACAGAACATAAAATTGATGATCATGTATTATTCAAAGCTGTTTGTCCTAGGTGATTTTATCAGGTTTCGCGAATAGATTTCCAACTAGACTTGTTCCTTCATTTTCTTTTGTACTTTACTTATGGTTTCACTGTCAACTTTACGGCGATGTTATTTGTAAATGCATAAAACATCGGTTACCTTGTTTCTTATTGCAAATTTTTATGTGTTTTAACGGTAGCATAGTAGGAAGGAGAACTACTTCAACAGCGTATTGAATTTTTCGGTATTACTCAGCACTATTCAAATCAAACGTTTTGATATTTTGATCATGAATATAGTCTCACATGAGCTAATCATGTGCTTAAACTTGTTTGGATTGAATCCGGCTCTTTTAAAGCAGCGCTCCACCATACTTGCTATATTTTCTTAGAACATGTAATATTTTCGGAACGATATAAGATAGAGTCCTGTTTTTAGAAATATGTTAAATTAAATTTATTACAATAATCATGCACGGGTTTTCAGAAATAATGTATTAAGAAAATGCTAAAAGTAGATACATATTTCCAGTACGGTTCTCCCTTAACTCAGTTGGGAAAAGCGTGACTACAAAGCAACACCATGCTGGAGGTGGCTGGGTTCGATTCCCGGTCTGGTCTAGGAATTTTTCGTTAAGGAAAATTTCTCGACTCCCTGCGCGTAGGGTATGTGATTGTACTTGCCACACAATCATACTAATGCAAAATTGGTACAAGCTCTTAATTCATAACTGTGGAAATGCAATTAGAACACTAAGTTGAGAGGAGGATCCAAACTGCTTCAGCGCCGCCCAGCTCGTGACGTGACGAACCGTGTTGAGCGAAGCCGCTCTTTTTTCCGGACTGGCCGTGAACGAGGAACTTCATAGTACGAAATACAATGAGAGCTGAGTCGCTTCTGAGAATTTTTTTTGGACCGAAATCAGGATTCCGAAAATCGTCGATTTTAAACACCCTATTTAAGCGATTCGTCGTTTATTTACGGAGATAAACGCATTTAAAGGTTTCCAGAGCCCATCTGCAGGGGAGCTCTGGGAACCTTTAAACGCGTTTATCTTCGTAAATAAGCGTCTAATCGCTTAAAAAGGGTGTTTTAAATCGTCGATTTTCGGAATCCCGATTTTGGTCCATATAAGAATGCTAGAACATCAATTTTTCGTCCGGGGAGCTCTGAGAACCTTCAAGGAAGTTCAACGGAGCTTGAAGTTTACGGTTGGCGCTAAAAATTTCATTAAATATACCAAAGCCTGCTGAGTCCTCTATCAATGATCCGTCAGTGATCCATCGTGTCGCCTCTCGTGCCACACGATGCTGGATCCGTCGAAATAAAATCCAAGATTTGAAAAAAAATGATTTTAGAGTTTTTTTTTTCATCAAAAATTTCCAGAACCTCCTGCGAGATTTAACAGAACCGAATTAATCGGTACGACAAGTGGCACGAAAAGCGACACGATGGATTTACTTGATTTCTTTTTTATTTGGTTCGTCTTGTTTTCGAACAGATTTATATAAGACAAATTTACTGGAAAATGAAAAACAAAAAAATCCTGGGAAAATTTTTTGGACCGAAATCGGGATTCCGAAAATCGACGATTTTAAACACCCTATATAAGCGATTAGACGCTTATTTACGGAGATAAACGCATTTAAAGGCTCTTTTTTATCGTCCTGGAGTCTTCGTTAAACTTGCGTAATAACTTCAAGTTTTCACAGTCAAAAAATAAAATAATCAAAAAATCTTTTTTTAAGATTTATAAATTTTGAAATTAATTTTCAATTTTTTTTCCGAAAAAAAAGTTTTTTTCAGTGTATTTTTTTCTACCTGCATACATAGGGCCATAACTTGTTTTTAGTCAGTTATTTTGTTCAACCTACAATTTCCGAGCCTCAAATTATTAATTGAAGCGCTATTCAAAATGCAGAATAAATGCGTTTATAGGCTGCGAAAGCAATAAGCTTGAAACGCTAAGAAAAAAGAAAGAAGATATCCAGTAAATGCCAATATTTCTGCAATTTCATCGGGCGGTAGATTGCAATTTTTTTTTCAGATATCAAGCCAAACATTGCATAAGGTCCTAAGTAACAATATAAACAAAATCGAGTTGAATATCGGTTTAGATAGAAAGCCTTTACTTTTCCATGAATCATTTTGAAATAATGCTTTATGATAAAAAAAATTGACAGTACGACCGATAACAAAACGTCCAATGTACCTTCCGGCTGATATGGCACAGCTCTGTCCATGGGACTTTTGTCAGCGCATGTCCAATGTACAATGTTTGTCTAAAATTTTAAGAGATGTACATAGACACCTACACCTACAGAAGTCAAAATAAACGCGTGTTCTGATTGTTCGAGGAATGAAAACAAACAAAACGTTGTTTGTTCGGATGGATAATACTACTTCAAGCAACATTAAATTAAATGATGTGCCACATCGAAAAAATTGAACCGAAAATTTTAATACTTTTGTTTTTCAAATCGTTATTGCAACACAATTGTGTAATCTATAATTTTGGTATGGTTTTCAACGTAAAACGTCGTCAGGATTGTAAGGAAAATGTTGCATTTGGTGTTCACGGTGATTCTAGGCGTGTAATTGATACATTTGTTACTTAGGACCTATTGCATTTGCATTTTTAGATTGGTCTTTCGCCAAGTTACTTTGGACTATTGTGATTGCGTTATGCACTAGTAAAATAATGTTCGTATTAGTTCACTATTAGTTTTATTTTTGTACTCTTTCCAAAATATATAAATAATTCATGCAATTAGCAAACATATTTATTGCAAATCTGACTACATATTTATTCAATAGAAAATCTTACAAATAGGCATAATTCTCAATAATAAGGTCTTGCCGTTAACGCTAAAGAACAATTATTTCTCGTAACTAGTACACCTGTTACAATAATCCGATTATATAAATATGTAGTCAGTTGTCGGGGTTCTTAAATATAATAGACTACTGTTTAATTGCATATTTCCTAATACTGTGCAAAGATAGTCTTCACCACCTACGGTATTGTGTAACTGTAAATGCTATGCTATGCTATGATATTTCCTAATACTGTGCAAAGATGAGGCAGTACGAGAGTATACAAATAAAACTAGAAGGGAGCTAATGTGAACATGTTTTTATTAGTCCTAATCGCAATCAAAAAAGTGAAATATACATTCTAACTAAAATCAACCTCACAAGTCCAATCTACAAATGTAAATGCAATAGGTCCTAAGTAACAAATGCATCAGTTACACAACTTGAATAATTGTAAACTTCAAAACCAACATTTTCTTTGTAATCTTGATGACGTTTTACGTTGAAAACCATTCAAAAATGAAAGATTACATGATTAAGTTGCAATTACGATTTGAAAAACAAATTTAAATCTTCAAACCTATTTTTCTCGATTTGACACAAACGTTACATAGGACCTCATGCAATGTTTGGTTTGATATTCTACCCATCCTGGGACATGATCAGAGCAACCGGTGCTTTGAAAGTGACGTGTTTTCCATTTGCTCCGTCGTTTTTTTGCGAAATGCAACATTCCAAAATTTGATCAAATATTTGGAATAGAAAATAGAATACCGTGAAATTATACAACCATCCGAGTGCCGCACTATACCATCGTATTATACAGCGAGTCCTACATTAATTGTGTGATTGTTGCAATTAGTTTGTCGGATTATTACCTAGTGGTTTTACGTATTATAACATTTTGTGAGTGGCCCGAATGGCATCCTTACTGTTGGTTTAAACCGGTCAAAATTGGCTTTTCAGCATTATTTAAAATCACTTTGTTTTCCCAATGAAAAACCACAATCACACTTTGTGAGTGGCCCCAATAGCATCCTTACTGTTGGTTTAAATCGGTTCAAATCGGAAATCACTCCTAATTTTCAAATATTTTACTTGACAACTTATCGTTAACCAAAACCAACCCTGCTGCTACCCAATCCTGTTATCCAAAATCCCAGTGATTTCTCGTGGAAGTGCAGTGGATTCCGCGGCTTCCAATAAAGCGAGTATCACGTCAACATATTCCTACCCTTTCCTTACTTGACCTGCATTCGGACGGGGCCGGCGCCGGTATTGCCTTAGTTTGGGATCACCAGTTTTTACACATTGAAGATGTATGTTAGTCCCAAGCATCATCTGTTGGTTCTCTGTGTAATAACAGCTGATCTGGCAACAACGGTGTAGCAACCTCGGGCGGTCAATCATGCTCATGCTCATTACTTAGTGGTTTTACGTATAGTTTTAGTGTTCTGCAGCTGGCGGAAGTGGATTTGATATTTTGTTTCAAGTTGCCTTACGTGTGAACTTGTGCTTCTAAAAAAAAATCGATCTAGTAGATTGAAAAGAACTAGATAAAGCCAAGGATGAACTTATAGCGAAAGCAGAAGAAATCTATAAAACCGAGGATAGTGAAATTTCAGATGGAGTGTCAACAGATGAAGAAAAGTAAGGTAAAGGAAGTTATAAACACTGGAAGAGAAAATGCTGAGGCTATATTTTAGAAGAGGATCCAGTCGTGGTATTTGTAAAGTGGCACGTTATTTACTAACTTTATTAATTGATAATAGTATATTTCATTTTATTTCTCTTGTTTTTTTTAAATTCTATATCATTTCACTTCCACAGTTCCAATCAATCGAACGTTCAAAGCGCAAGATGAGGATAGAATCGTACCGAAGTGCAGGTTTTTTTCCTTCTGTAGAGCCTTGTGTTTTGGCTGCATCCATGCATCAGGATTATTATTATGATCCATATTTAATTTGGTGCAAGTCAAATATTCTGTCACAATTAAGGTGTGGTGGACGTTGGTTGACATAGACCCTGATCCCAGTTAGGCTCAACTTGTTTTATAGAGTTAAAGGGCTTATGCTGAATCATTCTTGGCGACAGTCATTCCCTCAACATTTAGAATTGATATAACTCAGTGTGAAAGTTGAAAATTTAATCACATCAGTTTGTATGCTTACTTTCTGTGAGCAATCTGATAGAGTTCGATTCGATGTTCATTCACAAACAATCGAGATTTATCAATTTGAAATAGCATTTGAGTTTGCGACAGCGAGATAAAAGATAGGAAAAAATACATGGAGCAGCGATTCACCTTAATACCAGGACCGTTTTGCCAAATTTCGGGGGGCTCTAGTAACCCCTTTCCAAATATTGACATCCTATGATTGAATAATGCTCTACAATTGCAGAGTATATGTTTCAGTTTCAAGTTGGCAAAAACGACATTCTTTAGAATGAATTCTTACAATTTCGTTTATTTTGTTTTGTGTTTTAATTTTTTTTGTTGTTGTCTGCGTTCCAGTTTGATTCTACCATGGACATTTCCCAATTTTCTATTTCAGTCCTCAGAGCACTCTCTGGGACTTCACAAATTGGTTCCGGACCAATTAAATTTGATGCTGAACCTTCTCTTGCTAGGCTGTCAGCTTTTTCATTTCCTTCAAAAATGAAGTAGATCATTTGACAGCACTTCAAGTGTGTTGGGTAGCATGCATATAACCAAGACAAAATGAAAGGGTTGGTTTGTTATTCTTCCATGAGAATATTGACAACAAGACAAGAATATTGACAACCAATCGTTGGGCATTGAATGCTCTATGAATGATTGAACACGCACACTAGCGTTGATGTGTATGGTATACAGTATGTGAGCAGTGCCGCAAAATTCAACAGAGATGGAATACTATTATTGAATGTGGAATTTTATTTCTTGGCAAATGTTGAAAAAATCTACAATTAGAAGTATGTTATAATTTATTTAATCTATGAAAACTAAAATAGTTCAGCTTTGTGCGATTTGTAGCACTCCCACAAAAAAGGTGATATTGAAATACTGCCAAACCCGTTTCATTTAAATAAGAGTCATAATAAAATAGTTTGGCAACATCAAGCGATTACGTCGATTGTAAACACGGTTCAGAAGAGGTGCAAGCGTATTTAAATTATTATGAAAATTAAAATCATAGTTTTCTAGTATTTTATCACGTATTCGTAGATTCTCGTGTGGCTAGTGTAATAAGTGAAGTGTGATTTTTATGGTTTGTGCAATTACGCAACGAAAATGTGTGAGGATATAGCGCAATTAAGGAGAAAACTTGGAGTCTGGCTTGAGTTTATTCGATAGTACGGTTAGATCAGTACGACGAATTTGTAGTGTAATGGAAGGAAATTGTGTTGAAAATCGGACTGCTCATTATTTTTACGAAATTTAAGTCTCCGAAACGGTTTTGTAGCTTTAAATTATATTCAAGCCCTCATTTTATTTGCCAGGATTATATATTCTTGGTTCCGCTTCTCTATTTGCAAATCTGTATTTCCTCACAAAACAAATATTCACACATTCAATAATGGCATGAATTTCTGCTTGAAATACCGTTGGACTCTGTCCTGTTGGTATAGTTTTCCTGATTCCAGGGCCATAAATCCCAGCTCCAGTATTCTTTCTCATTTTCGACCCATCCGTGTAAAACACAATGGAACCTGGACATAAACTAAGACCTACCTACGGCACATAAACTAGGACCGGGACCAACGGCTTTACTTTCCTTCCGAAGGAAGACGTGACCAGTTTTTTCCGCCTAAAAAAACCACCGACGTCGACTGGGATTGAACCCAGACCCACTGGGGTGCCAAGTAGCAGTCATGTCTATTGTTTTAACATCTGAGTTTAACTTGAAATTCTTAAGGATCTTTAAATTTCCTTCCAGATCACCATCTAAAATCTTATTGTTTCTTTTGAATTGCTGGGCACTTTTCGCTGCCTGCTGCTTTACAATTTTTTGTAAAAGTAACATGTTAAGAAGGGCATCCAAAGCAACAGATGGTGTACTTTTCATTGTTTCCATTGCTTGTATTGATACACAGGCAAGTCATTGTAGTTTACCTAGCTTCACGTGGGTGGTTACCTTATTAAGTTTAGGAAACCATATAAGCGAAGCGTATGCAGTTTTCGCACGAACTATTGCAGAATAATTCCAATGGACAGTTTTTGGTCGAAGTCCCCATGTTTGACCCACTGCTTTACTACATACCCATAGGACGTTTGGGCTCGTAGTGATAATCTTGTCGAGATGGGAGTTCTAATTCAGTTTTTTATCCAAAGCAAACTCAACTTGAGCTCCATTGAGAGTAGGCTGTTTTAAATTTAGCTTTTTTAGAAGGTTTAGAAGTTTTAGAAGGGTTTACATTTAAGCCCTCTATTCTACACCATTTTACAGTTATATTGATATAACAGTTTGTTACCGACTAGATATCGTGTCATCAAACTTCCCACGAACTATTATAGCTAAATCGTCAGCAAAACCAATCTCTTCGTATCCTAGCTCTGCTAGTCTTTTAAGGAGTTTTTACTACTAAGGACCACACTAACGGCGATAGGACTCCTCCTTGAGGACAGTCTTTAATCGATCTAATAGTTAGTTGCGCACCTACAAGGAACTATAGGATACATTGTCGAATGCTCCTTCAATATCAAGAAAAGCTACCAAAGCTATTTCTTTGGCTTGAAGCGATTTCTCAATTTTGATAACTAGCGATTGTAGCGCTGTAGATAATAGATCAAGAAATTGTAGATTTTCCTGATTGGTGGGCAAATTGGTTTTTGCTCAAGGGAGACTCTGTTAAGCTTGTTGCCCATATTAAGTCGAGTAAATTTTTTCCATTGTTATTGAGGAAAGACTGATAGATCCAAAGGCTTAATGGGATCGTTTTATGATTTTTTCCCGCTTTTGGAACAAACACAACCCGAACCTTTTCCCAAGCTTTTGGTATATAACTCAGAGCAACACTAGCTCTGAATAATTCAGTCACCAAGGGAGTAGGCAATTTTTTTCACATGTTGAATATTTTGATGCACTAATTTACCAAATGTGATTCAACGGACATCCTGTCTGGGAGCCTTGAATGCTGGTGCAGTCTGGTGGTGATCTTTCCTCAGTGATATTGATATGGGATTTCTTCTTGGCTGCAACACTTTCTTATGCGTTTCCTGACATGATGGACCGTAGCCATGCTTAAATATAGGTCTAGCTAGTCAGAAATATATTGATTGACAATGTGTTCAAGATTGCTGATATTCGTGGGGAATCGACTGTTGGATTCACCGAGTAGACGTTTTATTACAACCAGGAACGTGGCTCCATTCTTATTAGGCTATTTTTCATTTCGAAGACCCAATAAACAATAAAAATACCACACAATATAACAATGGCATTCCAACAATCTTATAACGGCTTCATTCTCGATAATTTTTCAATAGGGAAGGCTTAATGAAGCTTTAATTTGCCACCGAAATGTGAATCTTATAGCTGACCAAGAATCAAATAATTATTGTTTGTCTGCACATTCATTTAAGACTTTGCAGCGATCAAACGACTTAGAGATTAGGATCAGACAAATAAAGGTTGTACGGAATCAAATTGCACCACTTTTAAATGGCTGTAACTTTTTACCCGTTGAGTATTTTCTATTAAAATTTTGGGTGGAATTAGTTCAATGTGTATTTGTTTACGCTGTGTAAGTTTCACTAGAAGCTGTGCGATCGTTGCTAAGATGGAGTCGGAAAAACAGCAGCGGCGCAAAGAAATTTTGCTCACGTACCTTGAAAATCCGGATCTTTCTCATCGTGCCATCAGCAGGAAGCTGGGAATGGACATTCTACGGTGTTTTGTATTTTAAATCGGTACCACGAACGTTTGACCATCGATCGGAAAGGAAAAAGTGTCAAAAATGGATCTCCGTATATGTTAAGTATCACAAGCCGGTATTTCAAGCTTTCAAGAGGAATCCCAACGATTCAGTTCGAACTGTGGTGAAGAAACCGAATCTAACCAAAACTTTCGTGCACGATGCGAAAAAACGTGAAAGACTACACACGTGCATAGTTCAAAAGGTGCCTAATCGCGATGAACGACAGAATACGGTAGGTAAAACACGTGCACGGAAGCTCTACATCCAGATGTTGACGGAACCACATTGCCTCGTTATGGATGATGAGACGTATGTAAAGGCAGACTTCCGGCAACATCCAGGGCTCCAGTTTTTCCCTGCCCATTTTAAATTCGATGTCCCTGAGGACGTTAGAAAGCAGAAGATGTCAAAGTTTGCCAAAAAATATATGATTTGGAAAGCAGTTTACTAGTGTGGAAAGTGGAGCACCCCATTCGTGACAACTAGAACGGTAAATGGGCATTCCTAAAGGAATGCCTCTAGAAGCGTCTACTTTCTCTCGAAAAAAGTTTTTGAGTGGTACAAGGCTAAAGAGGTCAATTTCGTGCCGAAGCATCTCAACATCCCGAACGCACCGAAACTGCGGTCAATTGAAAAGTACTGGGCCATCATGAAGCAAGCACTTCGGAAGCATCCTAAGGAAGTGAGGAAGATATGAAGAAAAAATGAATTGCCATGCAAAAAAAAGTTGGTCCAAATGTTGTACAAGACCTTATGAGTAGTGTACAAAAGAAGGTTCGAACTTTTGGATAGGGAATTGAAATTTAATAAAACAAACATGGGAAAATATTCATAACATGTAGAAGGAGATGTTCGCTCATGGCGGACTTAGTCCGTGCTTCGACCTACCCCGCAGTGGGATGTTAGGCAAAAATGTCGTTGGTTCGAGTACCACTGTACACATGCCCTTTTCGCTCAATTTCCTAAACATCTGTTCTATTTCCAAGCCTGCCGCACACTGACGGAACTATCAAAACTTTCTCTTCATATCTTTCTTCTAGCCAAAAACATTAATGTTCACTCTTGGTGCCTCATGGTGATGAGCGAACATCTTCTTCTACATCATAATCGTTACTCCTCGCACGGAGCATACATAACATAACAATTAATGTATTCATAACATGTTTTATTGTACTGAACGGACGAATTTTGCCGGATATTTGTGTGTGTCGCAATTGGATGCTGTACACCCTTTAACATTATTGCGATATTAATTAGCTACAAAGGTAGCTAAAATTGGAAACTATTGTTTGAGTGTATGAACGCTAATCATACCCTTAATATTCAGGTCTTAAACCTTGAGTGGGTCGGTTTCTTAACTGGCCATTCTGGACACATAGGAAGCCGGAATCGGTTTTGGTATGCATCAAAAGAGGACAGTTTTGAAACTCTTATATATTTGTACCGTTCAACGGTTCAAAATTCACGATTTCGAATACTGATCTTCAAAAACATCATGTCATAGACCAACCAGAGGATATGGCCACATCCGGATATTCTACAACCGATTCCGGTATGGTCCAAAGAGGACAATTTTGGAACTCCAAGTATTTTATCACGTTCGGCGGTTCAAAATTCATGGTTTTGAATACTGATATCCCAGAAAATCACACCAGGGCATTTGGCGTCATCCGAATACTCTGCAACCGGTTCTGGTAGGACCCAAAGATGACAATTTTGGAGCCCCAAGTATTTGTACAGATCGACGGTTAAAAAATTCATGGTTTTGCAAACTGATACCCGAAAACATCGTGCCATAGACCTACCAATTAATTTGGCCAAATTCGCTTACTATACCGATTCCGGTAGGGTTCAACGATTCATCGCCAAAATCCGAAGTATTTTCGATTGCCTGTGATATTGAAATCATCATTCATGATGAATTCAACTGAAAGACGAAAAAAAAACTTATCCATTTTATTATAAAAGTGGTATATATCTTATAAAGCTATATATGGAACTAAGCTTTTATTTACAAAATTACCCCTAATTTATGCAATACTTATTTAAATAACCACATGAAAAAAATGTAGATGTTCGAGTTCCATGTTTTACAAACATGATGGCATTGTATTATTTTTCAAAACCTCGAATTCAACTAATTATTCCCAGAAAGCAACTCTGAGTCCACTTTGTCCTGTAAGAGCCATCTTTTGGGGAAAATATCCTTGTAATGAAAAAAATGAATAAAGGGCGATACGGTCAAAATTTGGTCAATATCAACTTGACGTATTTCTTTCAATTTTGCATTTAAAAAACCTGAACACCCCTCATTTTGAAGGTGTGTGTGTGTGTAGAATGTTGCTCCTATTTTGATTTTGGAATTCACTCTTCAGTTGTCAAAATGCCGTCCAAGCAAGAAGAGCAGCGTATCAAAATTTTGCTCGCGCATCGCGAAAATCCGAGCTACTCGCACGCAAAGTTGGCAAAATCGCTAAAAGTTGCCAAATCAACCGTTACAAATGTAATTAAAGTGTTTGGGGAACGTTTGTCGACAGCCAGGAAGTCTGGATCGGGGGGAAATCGAAAACCGGAAGCCGCTGAGACGACAAAGAGAGTTGCCGGTAGTTTCAAGCGAAACCCTAACCTATCTCTCCGAGATGCCGCAAATAAGCTGGGTGTATCGTCTACAACCGTGCATCGAGCCAAAAAACGAGCCGGACTATCGACTTACAAGAAGGTAGTGACTCCAAATCGCGATGATAAACAAAATACGACGGCCAAAGCGCGATCCCGGAGGCTGTACACGACGATGCTGACGAAGTTTGACTGCGTGGTAATGGACGACGAAACCTACGTCAAAACCGACTACAAGCAGCTTCCGGGACAGGAGTTTTATACGGCAAAAGGAAGGGGAAAGGTAGCAGATATTTTCAAGCACACGAAACTGTCAAAGTTCGCAAAGAAATATCTGGTTTGGAAAGCCATCTGTACCTGTGGCTCGCAGCATTTTCATAGCTTCCGGGACTGTCAACCAAGAAATTTACGTGAAAGAGTGTTTGAATAAACGTCTGCTGCCTTTCCTGAAGAAACACGGTTGTTCCGTACTGTTTTGGCCGGATTTGGCATCTTGCCATTACGGTAAAAAGGCCATGGAGCGGTACACCGCCAACAACGTGCAGGTGGTTCCCAAGGACAAGAACCCTCCCAACACGCCAGAGCTCAATTGAGAAATACTGGGCTATTGTCAAGCGGAACCTAAAGAAGACCAAAAAAAAACTGCAAAGGACGAGCAGCAGTTCAAGGCAAACTGGCTTTCTGCGGCGAAGAAGGTGGACAAGGTGGCTGTACAAAATCTGATGGCAGGGGTCAAGCGTAAGGCCCGGCAATTCGGATTTGGAAAAGCGGAAGCCTAACTGAATATTTTTCCTGAATTTTATACTAATTGAACTTGAAAAAGAAATTTAATTTGATTTTTTAAATAAACGATTTCACCGATTTACACGCGTTTTCCCTTGACCAAATTTTGACCGTATCACCCTTTAAAATCATGCCACGTTATAATGACAAAGATCTTCAGGAATTATGTAAATACATAATGTAGAAGTCATATCAGATGCAATCAGAGCCCCATATTTTTCAAATGGTCAAACCCGGTCTGAAAACTCGAAAGCTAACCATCTCTAGTGGGGTTTCAAAATTGTACTCTTTGGACCCTACCGGAACGTGTTCCAGGATATTCGGATGAGGTCTAATCACCTGGTTGATCTATGACTTGATGTTTTTGGATATTAGCATTCAAAATCATGAATTTTGAGCCGTCGAAGGGTACAAATAGTTGAGGAAACCTTAAAAAGCTTGGGGGAGATGTATCAACGATCCAAGAACTCCGTTCTAAGTGGCTTACTGCTTCGAAAAAAATTGAAAAGGACACCGTGCAAAGATTGATGAGAGGAGTGAATAAGAAAGTGCGCTCAACAGCTTATGGAAATAAATGCATATAAATCTATATGCAGTTGTTTTGAGTATCACATTTATCTACACTGATAGGCAAAATAAAGTGCCCACCTCATCGTTTTTTCAATTTCTCTCATTTACTTGGTTCAAATTAAAGTAAACACACTGTATTTTTTTATTATCTTATTTTTTATATTCTTTTTAAGTTTCACTTATGGAATACTGAAAAAAAGGAGTTTTACTTCAAGAAAAAATAAAATCAATTTGTGTTGAAAAAAAAACAGTGACAAAATAAAGTGCCCACTTCAAAAATCGATATGTTTACGATAAGTTTCCATTGGAAGACCCCTCGATTGTTTATGTTTTGATATTTTGACATGTTTTGAAGCAAACGGCTCAACCTGGTGCATTTGTATACGTGATCGCGTTTGATTCAATTGAAAAAAATGGAGAACGCAGTGCTTTCGAAAGCAATTCCCTTGTGTATCCGAAAATTGGTCGTTCGTGATGTGCAAAACGGTGAATCGCACCGGGCTGTCGCTAAGAAGTACAGTATAGGTAAGGCAGCGGTTGGCAAAATTCTTGTGAAGCTTAAAACGTTTGGATCAGTGGTGGATCGCCCTGGCAGAGGCAGGAACCGGAAAACGGATGCGAGAACGGACACCAAGATCATGCGCGAAGTCAAGAAGAACCCGAAGGTAACTGTCTGCGAGATCCAGGAAACCCTTCAGGTTTCAGTTTCCGGTCGAACTGTTCGTCGCCGTCTCGTAGCACAGGGGTTGAATAGCAAACTTGCCCGGAAGCGCCCATTTATCAGCAAGGCAAACAAAGCCAAACGGCTTAAGTTTGCTAAGAAGCATGCTGATAAACCCCTAGAGTTCTGGAAAACGGTTCTCTGGACGGACGAATCAAAATTCGAGCTGTTTAACCGAAAGCGACGGGTTCGTTTTTGGTGCAGATCGGGAGAGGAACTTCAGGAGCGCCACATCCAAGGCACGATGAAGCATGGAGGAGAAAATGTGATGGTCTGGGGGTGTTTTTCGTGGGGTGGAGTGGGAAGCATTGTGAAAATCGACGGGATAATGACGGCAAATTCTTACATCAACATCCTGCGAGAAAATCTGGAGGTTTCGCTGATCCAGACGGGCCTTGAAGAGAAGTTCGTATTCCAGCAGGACAACGACCCGAAGCATACTGCCAGGAAGACCAAGTCTTTCTTCTGGTCTTGTCGGATCAAACCGCTGGAATGGCCTCCACAAAGCCCGAACCTCAAGCCCATCGAGAATTTGTGGGCGATTCTCGATGCCAGGGTTGCCAAAACTGGTGTTACCAATAAAAATAACTATTTTGAAGTCTTGAAGCGCGCCTGGGAAGAGCTAGATCCACAGCACCTAAAGAACCTGGTCGAGAGCATGTCGAAGCGCCTGCAGGAGGTCCTGAAGGCCAAAGGAGGACACATCAATTATTGAAATGCTTTTATTTTACTTTAATTTATGTTTTCTGTAGCCTAAATGAAGTGGGCACTTTATTTTGTCACTTTTTTTCAACACAAATTGATTTTTTTTTTCTTTAACTAAAACTTCTTTTTCTCAGTATTCTATAAGTGAAACTTAAAAAGAATATAAAAAATAAGATAATAAAAAAAAAATACAGTGTGTTTACTTTAATTTGAACCAAGTAGAATGAGAGAAATTGAAAAAACGATGAGGTGGGCACTTTATTTTGCCTATCAGTGTATAAAATGAAATTAATAATATGAATCAAAAACATGCTCTAAAATTTTTTTTGTATGTACGGAGTAATAGCGACGTATACACATAAGGCTGAGTAACGGGTGGCCACCAAATATCAGAAATGACTTAAATTTTTTTCTATCAGAACAATAAAGCTTTCAGAGAAATATCACCTTATGTGAACAAATCCTTACAATATAAGAAAATTGTCACACACACACACTACAAATTCAGTTGTTTACAGCATGTGGTCGAAACTGGAAGTACTGAGAGCGCGCATTGTACAATTCTTCCAAGCGAACAAAGATCGAGGGAACAAGTTTCGAAACCCATCATATACCGTACTCTTTAACAACATGGATTCGGTGAGCCAGCGGGAAGCGGGCAGCAAGTTAAATTGCACAAAGTCGTACATCGGTAAGACACTGGTAAAAGAGGGAATAGTATTTCGAATGAAAAGCAGATCCCCAGAGTACACGGACGCACAAATAAAAACTGTGATATTCCGGTACCGCTGGATTATTTGGCAATACGGCGGAAAGCCTTTAGTTCTGAACGGTGAAAGCTACTTTCCCCAGTCCAGGTCCCAGATGCCCAGAAACGACTGTTTTTACATCAATGACAGATCACAACTCCTCCGAACGTTGAGTACAAAATTAAAATACAAGTTCGAACAAAAACTAATGCTATGCCTAGCAATTTTCGGTAAGGGGATTTCGAAGCCGTGCTTCAAACCAAGTGGCTTGGTCATCAACCAGCAAGTCAACAAAACAGGGTGATTGCAGAAAATTCGCACGGATGGAGACTACGAGTTTCGGTCTGACAAGGCATCATCACACAACGTTCCTGGAGAGCCAAAATATACCATATGTGCCAAAAGATCAGAGTCCAACTAATCTGCTGCAGTGTCGTCCTATCGAGGTTTTGTTTGACCTATTGAGCTCCACTGTATACAAGGGAAGACCAAGGGCATCAACAAGATCAGAAGCAACATCCGTAAAATTGATCAAGCTAAGTTTGAAGACTAGGGTCAACCCTTTATACAAAATTAATCAGATCGAACTGTACCTCTTTGTTGTTTTTTCCCCGAGCAATCCTTTCTATTCCCACTATTTGGTGGCCACCCGTTAATAGCGACAATTGACGGAAATTGGTCCAATGATGAAGACGTTCTTCACCCTGTCCCCAGATAACTTATTTGCTATATAATAATGAGTATCTTTGGGACGGCACGTGGGCTGTATATAAAATCTGTTGTAGCCATGTATCTACCACTCGTCCGGTTCAGCAGCACAGAATGAACTATTTTTCTATTCGCGGTGCGAATTGAAAGGGATACCCCTTGGCAATCGGCTGAGCTCATATTTTGTTACCACAGTCAGTGCGAGAAAGGGAATCGGCTAATGTAAAACTGAAAAGTGAAGACGGAAATGCGATTTCCGTTCGTCCGACCGGCCGCATGCTATGGATGAAGAAGAGGTCCCGCACATACCCTATTGACTGGGTTGAGAGCATGGTTGATCAACGGGCACCACATAGGAAGGAAAGATACCACAGAAGCACCCATTTGGCCAATTTTACAAGCAGTCCGTCCTTTTTGCTCGCATTAAATGCTGTAGATTCGAACACGCGGCGTTCGTTGGTAGCATTATTGTACTCATAAAGTTGGCCGAAGTGGTGGTGGCGGTCTGTGCCAGCTTGTGGGCGCTGTCATTTCATCTTGTTCCGCACCGTGGGACCTATGGAAAAGTCACCGCTGCGCTCTTACAAGCGAGGCAGAGCACAATATACAGAACGAGAGCAACGTCTTCTAAAAGCCCCGATCAGCCGGCCGGCTTGGCGTGAGAAGCGGCGTGCTAAAGTGTTGTGATCGGTGCAATGATCTCCTCGCATCCATTCAGCACAGTGCGCTTTGTAGATAAGAGGGACCTACGGTGAAGGGAAGGAAGCCTGCTAATTCGCCGGCGGAGAACGAGAGATTGACAGAAAAGAAGTAAATGTGAATGAACGAAATAGCAAACATCCCTCTTGCTTGCCAGGTAGCATGGAATTGAATCGAATGATCTGCAGCCTGGAACGCGAGCATCCACATGTGTGGGTTTGATATGTGATGCCAAATGTGTGCAGGCTATTGGGAGATTGGTTGTGCTCTTGAAACATATTGGTAGGATCAAAGCACATGGGTTATCTTCCAATAATGCTAAACTTCATTGAAATATGTGTCACACTTCTCTTAGCGCTACCTATTAAATAAATAATATGAAACAAGACCATAAGAGCGGTCGATGGTTTTTTTTTATAACTTTATTAGAGTGGCGCACGATGGTACTCTTCCTGGCCCAGACATTATGCAACTTAAATAATATAATTCAATGCAATTGACAAACTCAATATGATTATGTACATGGTGATCAAGATGATCATTTATTTGTTTTGCAATAAGTCAGAACTTATTCATCTTATACAAGTGATACAATTGACTGTGGCTCTCGATTTCCTTACCGATCACACCTTTTCCAACGGGATTATTACGAGCAAAAATCTACAATTAACTTACATTTCAGCAGTGTTCCCAAAAACCAAATAAGTATGAGCGTCTTGAGTGCAAACCCTGTAAGAGAAGAAAGAGTAGAATTAGTAAGTATCAACTAATTTACCTAATATTTTGCTTATTTATGACAGATAGGCGTTTACAATGTGCAGTATGGTATGATTTATTTGGTTTATAGCCACGAATTTGTGATTTTTACACCCAATTAGGACTATTTAGTTCTGTTTTCATAATAATGAATTTCATGCAATAGTTTTTGTGTCAATTTATATGGAGGTTGAAAATAATCGATCTCTTATCCCTCGTTTAAGTTTTTCATCCTTATTTACATGAGTTTTTTTTTTTAATTTCTTCGAAAAGTTATAAAACAACGCGTGCTACTCCATATTTTAGGCATAAACGGTGTTCCGATCAAAATTTGGACAAACTGTAATGTGTGTGAGTCGATCAAAGTTTTTATGAATAAGTCAATTTTCTTTTTCTTTTTCAAGTTCAGCATGCGTTGTTATGGACGATGAAACTTATGTCCTGAAGGATTTCAAGCAGCTTCCAGGGCTGGTTTTTTATTCTGCTATGACCAGAAATGCTACAGCTACGGAACGAAGAAGGTATCGAAATTTCCCAAAAAATACCTTGTGTGGCAAAAAGAGTAAATCTTTCGTCACTACAGCCACAATCAACAAGAAGATCTATCAGAAAGAGTGTCTGCAGAAGCGATTGCTACCCTTCATCAAAAGTCACAACGAAAAACCTTTGTTCTGGCCCGATTTGGCATCATGCCACTATGCTAAAACTGTGATGGAGTGGTACCAAGCAAATCAAGTGAACATTGTACCAAAAACCTCAAACCCGCCAAATTGCTCAGAGCTACGACCAATCGAGAGACATTGGGCTCTGATGAAGCGGAAGCTTTCTGGAAAGAAGCAAGGAATCAAAAATATCAAACAATTCCAGCAAATTTGAACAAAGACGGTTTCTACAATTTCTGAAGAGTTTGTACAAACCCTAATGAACGGAGTTAAGCGCAAAGTTCGAAAATGTTATGCAAATACCAAATAGCTATGTTTTGTCTTCATGAATTGTTAAAACACATCCCATGAATCTGAAACAAACAACTACAACGGAAATATAAATTTATGTTTTATTCATGTTTTGAGGAGTCCGGATTATTGCGGATACAGACCTTAATACGTTGGTAATAGCTGATTTAGCCACATTCAACAATTTCATCAACTTGGCGAGAAAGTAGTTTGGATTTTCGCCATGCACGTGCAAAATTTGGATGCGTTGCTTGGCTTCCCTCGACGACATTTTGATAACTGAAGTGCTAATCTCAAAATCTCAAAGTAGAGGCATGATGCAACACGCACACATCTTCAACAGTAGGGGTGTGCATAATTTTTTAATGCACGATGAAAGTAAATTCGTCAAGTTTAAGTCGACCAAATTTTGATCGAAACACCCTTCACTTTTCAATCATTCGTTTTTCACTTAATTAATGCACTTTGACCTTGTTGGCAATCTAATTGTACATTACATCCTGTTCAGTACGCCAAGTGTGCACAATTTTCTTATGTACTTCAAGTTCAATCCACGACATTTTGCAAAAAAAAAAAAAACTGTGACAATGAAATGAAACGAACCAAATATAGGCTTTTTTGACATGTTAACAAAAACGTTATAAAATACACGCTAAAAATAATATGCGATAGATTGAAACCAATTTTGAATGGTCGCAATTAAAGCTAGTTGGAAAAGACACTAATTTAAAATAACAATTTTTAAGGATTTTTTTAAATGTTTAAGCGTTTTTTGACATATTAAGATTTATTTACATTATGGTGTAGTTAAAATTAAAATATACCTAAATATACCATATTATTGCGAAAAAAGTGTTCAGTGTCCCGTTTGCGATTCATTAACTTATGTCCAATTCAGATGCAATCAAAGATTTTTCAACAATCGTCATCAATAGCAACAAATCATGTAAATTACCTTTTGTTGACGTTTAAGTCGTTTTGAATTGTCAAATCAGCAGAAATAACTAGGGTAAGGGGATGTAATGTTAGCCTAGCTCCTTCATTCGGCCTATGTACCAAATGTGTCATTATTTCGGCGATAATCAACATAATCATGTTGCTATTATGATGACCGATGTAATCCGAAGTAATTGAGGCAATATTAATCAACTTATAGTTTCTCACTTGCGCGTAATTTTTGATTTCTTGAACTTTTGGGGCATCATAATTTCACTGGTTTAGCTGAACAGATGATCTACACGATCTTCAAGTGATCTAAATTTGGCTTAATTGAATCGATAAAGCAAGTAATGCAGTCTGTATGTGCAGAAAATAGTTACACGTTACAAACTAACCGTTCTTATAGCTAAAACAACAATTATTTTACAAGAAAATCATAGACCCAATGTTGGGGACATATTTTTTGGTATGTTCCCAACTATGGCCTATTGTATCAATAACGTAATAAAAAGGTTGTTATTTGTAAAATTTCAAGTGAAAATGCATGTGTTTGCGGTTGCTTATACTCAAGTGGCTCATCTAAACACAAACTAAAAAAATTAAATCGTTGTATTGTGATTTATAATGTTTTCATTACTGAATGACTAGTAAATCATATATGAACATCACTTATGTGTTTCAAAGCAGTTTAACTTTAGTTTGTTTAATGAAATTTTGTGTTAAGTAAAGTGAATACAGCTGGCAATGCCTTAATTCATAGAATAAGATGAAAAACCCATACAAAGACTGCATTCAGTAATACATCCATCGAATGGGACGAAGTTGCATCCATGAATAGACCCAATTTGGTGCCTGTAGACCGACATTAAATCCATATCCCTTGAAAGTTTCTGACATTATAAAAAGAGTTGTGTAACTTTTCGTGATTCATACTACCGAATGTTTTATCAAACTTATCTTAGCAAATGTAGAACTAGTTGAATCTCGCCTTCAACTTGAAAACTATATGAGTTATAATCAAAAATGTAATCGATGGTTGTATAATAGGCTGAGTCAAGGGACGACATACCCTATCAATAAATCGGGTATTATAATGATTGATTGATTGTTGCGGTTGGTGTTGAAAGCGCATGGGGACATATAAATAGCTAATTGTTTCAGTTTTTACTGACACAAAATATTACTTTCACGTAATTAGAGCACAATAGGCAGTTAGTTTTTATTCGTAGAGATTTTGAACACAATCAATATTTACTGCTCGCAAAATATCAACTAAATGAACTGCTATTGAAAGAAATGTTGGCTGAGAGTCGAATCGCGATCAGTAGAAATCGATCAGCTTGCAAATTCTACTGATGCCATGCTGTACAAATTTGGCAGGCTTCGAACGTGTTGCTGCCAAAGGCTCCGGAAACCCTCGCCACACCGCTGCCTTTCAAAACTAAATATCAGGCAACGTTGCTCAAGACATCCCGCGTTGTGATCTCCCAGATCAATCGTAAGCGCTTGGAAACGGAGTGCGTGGTGTGGCGTGGTGGTCGGTGCGGTGGCGAGGCCAGCGAAATCGAGTGTACTGAACGGATGAATGATTCAAGGTGAAGTGATTTTATATGGTTGTTAGCTTTTATTTGCGAGGAACAAATAGAGTTGCGGAATTGAAAAAGAGGTTTCGCGATTTTTTTTTTTGTTGGGAATCTCTTTTTGCTTCTGCTGTTGAATTTGGCTGCTTCTGCTTGATTGATGGTGGGTTTGTGGGAATGGGAGCTATCGCAGCGGAATGGGTTTACACTCACCGCTGCTGGTCGTGCTGCTGGGTGTTCGTTGGCCTCTCGGTGTTTGGTGGCTTGCGATGAGCACGAATGAGGCAGCTATCTTCTGGCGATTCTTATCGAAAATGTGCTTTGATTTCTATAATGATGAGATTTCTTAATTTGCGGCTATTTCGCGTTGTAATTGCACCATGGTGGAGAAGCAGAGCAAAAGAGCCTAACTGATTGATCAAAGCTCTTTTGGATTTTCGCGAACGATGAGCGATCAGCGAGGGATGCGTTAGGTGGTGATTCTTTGTTTTTTTTCCCTGCCAGTAGAAGGAATTCAACGAAGAATATGTACATTCGTCCATTGAACCCGTATGATGCTGTGGTCACTGGGTGCAGGTGGTCCGGTATGGTAACAACAGAAACCGATCACTAATTTCGTAGTTCGCCCCACTGTGTGAAACATTTCTCATCAGCTCAATAAATATTGACACCTTAGAATTTAATTTACGTTCTTATTTTTTCAAAATTGAAAGCTCTCTTCACCAATTTTTTTAAGTTCCTCTTTTCAATATTAGGATTTTCAGACTTAAGCTGGTTCATCTTTCATTAATATCCTTCCAAAACATTTTAGGTGTTTTGCGACTTGAGAAGATGTCGACTAAGCTAGTACTAATCGATAGTTAAATGTTCCAAATATTACATTTAAAATAATTTCATGCGAACTATGGATAGAGTATATCATAAGAGTATACGCATTTCGCGCCAACTCGAACAAATGTTGGCAGCTCCCTTTCAGATTTCAATGAAACGTTCTTGACATGTACACATGGTCGCAAAGCGCCATTTTGCATACTATGTTCTTTACCAAAATTGATCTAGACTGTTTTTTGTATAGGTCAAACTTTTTTTTCCGACTTTCATCGAATTGAAAAATGACAAATCCCCCAAAAAAGTTTTGTGTGGGTGACTATTAAATTTTCGAATTAAAATATAAAATCTCGAGTACTTTTTCAAATGGACGTAAGTAACAAAATGTAAACAAACGCGTTGTTCATGGCATGTTATTAAAAAAATCATGTATATATGCCCACATTTGATGAACTTTGTGATGGATTATTTCTGAATGTTTTTACTAACTTTTTACAAAACGGTGTAACATCACTTTTGCACTTTTTGGGAATAATGTACATACGCCACTTGTGTTGAAAAGTAACTTGCGAATCATTGTTATATCATTTGAATGCCTCTTAACGACGCGTCAGTAAAAGGCTTTATACTTCAAGGTTAAAAATTTAGATTTTGTTTAGTAAAAATTTATATTTTTAGCAAAGATATTTTTACACCGTTTTGTTGCAGAAAAAACTAATACGTCATTTTGATAGTTTCGACGTATCTTTGTAAAATATGACAACTTGACGTAACATTTCGACGTATCAACATTGTCATTCGCAGAATGACGTATCATTTTGACGCAAGTAACATGCCATCTACCATACTGACTTATCAAAATGACGTATAATCTTTTTCTATTGCATGTTGTAAGAAACATTTTTCTAAATGAAACTTGAATTTTCACTCCTGGTGTAATTTTTATGCTCAGTGATGTAATATCTTTGACCAATGCGTCATTCAGTGGAGTTTAATTGGGATAAACATGTCCGGTTTTCGAATAGCAAAAAAAAATAAACTCAAAAAAGTTCAATGCTGATTTTCTCATTTTCGTCCAAATGTTACTTACGTCCATTTGAAAAAGTATTCGAGAAATATTGAAATCGACATGGAGTTTTCATAAGGGCCAATGTCGCAAACGTAAACAATGGCTTCTTTTGCGAATTTCTTGAAAATGCTAACTCGCTCAAGTAAACTACCACTTCTATTATAAAGGGGAACTCTTGTTCTGTACAATCATCGTCATAATTCACTATGATTAAGTTAGCGTTCTCGAGAAATTTGCGGAAAAAGTCATTGTTTACGTTTGCGACATTGGCCCTTATGAAAACTTTTTGTCGAAATCCAAATTGAATCATGTGTGTGTGTGTATATCTGGCCGTTTTCTTCTTCTTTTTTTCATCACACATTTTCAACATCGAACTTCAAAACTGCCAATAATTATCGATGCACTCAGGACAAAGCGGAAAAACACTCAAAATGAAAATGAAACGGGGAAATACTACCGACACTCATGCATTTCGCGAGGAAATCGATTGTATTCACTACGTTAGTTAAATTACGAATTATTGTTTATTTTTTTTTTCATGAAAACGGCGCAGCATAAACAAAACCCGACAAATTCAAAGCAAGGCTTGCTCCGATAAAAAAAATCCAAATTGTGTCCTGCACTAAAAAAAAACGATTGAAAAATTTCAAGACAATCTACAAAAAAAAAAATTATTAAATCGTACGTATTGAGTATTGCTGCATGAGTGTGTTTTACTTTATCTTACCCACTTGATATTTTTTACTAGTATCAGGAAACTAGCGATTGATAAATCTGTGAAATTTCCTGACAAATTGAGTTTAAATGGATTCTGAGATGATCATGACCTTCACTAGTTTTGTTTTAGATAAAACGACATTAAAAAAAGTAGTTTGTACAAAAAAAAGTCAAGGGCGCGATTAATCTTCTAGAAGAATGGCTTTTGAAGCAAAATGTGATAATGTTCCTTAAGCAGACTCGACATTGCATAGAAGAGAACTACTTCACTTTCAGATGTGCATTCTATAAATAACTAAGAGGAGCCCCCATGGGAAACCCTCTGTGAAATATTTATGGCGAATTTAGAAACAATCCTAGAAGAGAAAGGATCACTATCAACTAGTTGCTGGAGATACGTCAACGACATCTTCGCTGTAGTGAAACAAGATGATCTCTCATAAATTCTTCGAGAAATCGACAATCTCCACGAAGACATTAAGTTGACTCATGAAGTAGAAAAGGATGGGAAACTTGCATTCCTTGACCTATTAGTAGTGAGAGAGTAATCATGTCTCTAAAATTTGAAATCTTCAGCAATCCCACAAATACCCAAAGAGTCATCCCTTACACTTCAAACCACCATTTGCAGCATAAAATGGCTGCGAGACTCAATGGGTATGAAAAGAGGACAATTCCTGCTAATGGGTGTTCCATATCCAATTGCAAATTACCTAGTTGACCGATCGTTTTAAAACGTCCAGACAATAAAATATAACCCATTAGTAAGCTTTTGGCGTATTTATTTTATTCAATTTAAATACCACAACCTTAAGTTTAACTCCACTCATTAGGTTCCGAAAAAACTCTGGCAGCAGCTTTTTCTGTACGGAAACTCACATTTTCTTCAGGTCTTCCTCATATTTGGCCTCTTTGAGGTGCTTCCATTGTGTCTGCATTATAATAGCTTAGTTCATGTCCTTGGGTAAATATTAGACTCGGAAAAAATGCGACACTTTGTTTTGGGTGTAACTTTTTATAGCGTGGATAAAAATTAATGAAATTTTGGGTAATACTAGTATGTTATATTTATGAAATTTTGGGTAATACTAGAGTGTTATGTTTATGTGTACACAATTTTATCGCGATCTGTCAAGTAGTTTTCAAGATGCATTCGAAACAAGAAGAGCTACGCCAGCAAATCTTGGGCGCGGTGATCTTTAATCCTGGTCAGTAGCACAGATGGATCGGCAAAAGGCTTGGAATTCACCATTCCACCGTGTCCCGCGTTGTGAAGATGTTTCAAGAGACGAAGACCATCGAGCGGCGCGCTGGAAGCGGCCGAAAACCGAAAACGAAATATCCAGAGAAGGCGAGAAAGATAAGGCAGTACTTTAAGAATAACCCGAACTTTTCCACCCGAGACTTGGCCAAAAATGTCAATTCGTCAATGTGGTTCATCCAGCAGACCATGAAGCGGGCTAGGCTACGTGTTTCTAAGGTCAGGAAGGGGGCGCCAAACCGGACTGACAAGCAAAACACGCTGACCAAATTGCGTGCGCGGAAGCTGTACCGTGAGTGGCTGGTCAAACCAGGCTGTCTCGCCATGGACGACGAGGCATATATCAAGGCGGACACCAAACAAATCTCCGGCCTCGAGTTTTTTGTCGGTATGTCCCGCACGAAGGTTCCGAAAAAGTTCCGGAAGAAAAAGATGGACGAATTCGCGAAGAAGTACCTGTTGTGGCAGGCGATCTGCGAGTGCGGACGGTACAGCAAGCTCGTTACAGCCGGCACAATAAAAAGGCAGATTTATTGAGCGGAATGCTTGCAGAAGCGCTTGCTGCCCTTCCTCCGCTTTTACCGTGGTCCCACGCTGTTCTGGCCGGATCTGGCCATTACACCAAGCCTGTAATGGATTGGTACGAAGCAAAGGGCGTTAATGTGGTCCCGAAAGAGGCGACCCCGCCAAATACAGCTGAACTTCGTCCGATCGAAAAGTTTTGGACGATAATGAAGAAGAAGTTGAAGAAAAGCGGAAAAACATTCAAAACCGATGAAGTTTTGAAGAAACACTTGGAGAAATTGTGTAAGGAAGGTGGACAAAGCCTCGCCCAAGATCTCATGATCAGTGTTCAGCTTGGAGGAAGTCATTCAATAAATAAATTTTGCCAAAACATAGGTCATATAAAGTTATTTAATCCCTGAAAATTTGAAGTTTCCGATTAAAAATTAAATTTTGGTGATCATTTTTGTGTGTCTCATTTTTTCCGAGTCCAGTCTTTAAAAAAGTGACCCCGTTGGCTTCGTACCACTCAAGGACAACATTGGAATAGATCGTAGGGCCCTCGTGTTGCTTCTAATGCGGAAGTAGACAATGAAGAGACAATGAGGCTTCTTTAGTATCTGGGAGTATAGTTTCCGGGCCTATGGATTTCCCGACGTTTTGTAACGTTTTGTAGTAACGTTTAATCACACGACTCACCGTTGACTGAACGATTCAGAGTTGTTTTACGATGTCCCGATGAGAGAGTTGAGGATTTTCCAGGTGATTGCGCAAAATCAATTCGCGACGTTGCTTTTCGGGTGACACCATTTTTTTTATAATTTTCGAAAAGAGACAGCGATAAAAAAAGAACCAAAAAAAAAACACTCTAATCTACTTCTACCGAGATTTTCAAGAGAAAAAACCCAATGCGTTATTTTCAAAAGCGTTTTTTCCGTGATGCAATTTGATGTGGGACTCCCTTTATAATCAACAAAAAGGAAAAACATCTTCATAGGAAATTGCAAACAAACCTCTCCGATTCACCTGAACCTCAGAAACGTGTGTCCGACCCTTCGATACGGACATTACGCAAAAGCTGAAACCACGACTTTGGGAATTTTGGATTGGACTTATTTTTTTCTAGTAGGATTTTCTAGAAAGATTCAATAGATATTTTAGGCAAAGCAGGAGTTTACAAAATCAAGTGTTAACACTGCAGCAAAGTATATGTAGGTCCAAAAAGGTGATCCTTGGCAACAAAGTTCAATGAATATCTAGCGGAGGTGACTATTTAAGGCTGTCAAACAGAATGACAAAGGACTTTCACATAATGTCAAATCTAAGGTAGAAGGGAAAAAAGGCGGATAGATATGAAGTATTTCTTTTGTATTTGACTCAGGATAGGTTAAAATGTTGGTTGTAGGTAAAAAGTGTTTGTATTTGGAAAATAGTATATAAAGGGTGTACGGAATCAAATTGCGACACACACAAATCTTCGGCAAAATTCGTCCGTTCAACAAATCATCTTCAAACTTCCAGGGAGTAAATTAAAACATGTTATGAATATTTTCCCATGTTTGTTTTATTCCATATCCAAATGCACGAACCTTCTTATTTACACTACTCATAAGGTCCTGTACAACATTTGGACCAACTTTTTTTTGCGTGACAATTTTGACAATGTCTTCCTCCGATTTCTCTACCTTAGTATGCTTCCGAAGTGCTTGCTCCATGATGGCCCAGTACTTTTCAATTGGCCGCAGTTCCGGTGCGTTTGGGGGTAAGAGATGCTTCGGAACGAAATTGACCTCCTTAGTCTTGTATCACTCCAAAACCTCTTTCGAGTAATGTCAGGAGGCTAAATCCGGCCAGAAAATTGTAGAACCATCGTGTGACCTCAGAAGAGGAAGTAGACACATTTTTTTAGGTACACTTTCCAATTGACCGTTCCAGTTGCCACCAGAGCCCCGGAAGCTGCCGTAAGTCTGCTTTTACATACGTTTCATCATTCATAACGAGGCAATGTGGTTTCGTCAACATCTGGGTGTAGAGCTTCCGTGCACGTGTGTTACCTACCGTCTTCTGCCGTTCATCACGATTAGGTTTCGACTGTGTACGTGTGTAATCCTTCACGTTTTTTCGCATATTACACAAAAGTTTTAATTATTTTCAGTTTCTTCGCCACATCTCGAACTGAACTGTTGGGATTCCTCTTGAATGCTTGATCTACCCGCTTGTGATCCTTAACAATATTCGGAGATCCATTTTTGCCATTTTTTCCTTGCGATCGAGGGTCAAACTTCCTCCTGATGACACGATGAGAAAGATCAGGATTTTCGAGGTACGCAAAATTTCTTTGCGACGCTGCTGTTCTTCCGACTCAATCTTCGCAACGATTGCACATCTGCTAGTGAAACTTACACAGCGTTAACAAATACACATTCCACCCAAAAATTCAATGGAAAATACTCAACGGGTAAAAAGTTACAGCCATTCAAAAGTGGTGATATTTGATTCCGTGCAACCTTTACAGTGGGCTTTGAAGTCTCCCGATCTAATCAATGGTTTGGAGAATAGCTGAACTATACTTTCGAGGTCTTTTTTCTAATCTAATCTAATCTCACACTAACGCAGCCAATTCTTGAAGGCATCCTGGAAAATTATGTTTCCTTGAATATATCATTTTTCTTGTTATCGGCCAGGCCAACTGCGTAGTATGTGCCGCAGAGAGGATTCCAAGAACTAGAGCGATTCCAGAAAGATCTAAAATCGCTTTTCTACTTTGAATTAAGGGAAGGAAGAAAGCGTGGACCACCCGTACCAAACGCTTCCATGTAGAGTTAAACAGTGTGATAATTTGTACTTTATCGTTGGGAGCATAGATGCTAGAAAGATTAGTTTATGCTCCTTTTGTCCGTGAATGAACTTTTGGCATTTGATCCTGGCTCAAGGGGGGCTAGGTGGATTAAAGTTTATGTCGATGGATAAATGCGAAGCTGAAAATAGCATAAACAATATTGTGAAGGGATGTTGTAATATAAAATAAGGATAACATGTGTACTGTCTGCATGTCTTTCGATTGTGGTCCTGCTGCAATTGTAGATGGACTTGCATTATCATTGCCATGAAGGAAAAACATTAAAATTTTCATAGAATACCCGGAAATTCCATGGATGATCCAAAATTATATACCGAATAAAGAATACTTACATTTTTCGTGGTAAGATAAGATTTCAGCATGCTATCTAATCGAGGTCGCACTGCCTACAATACGTTGGTGGGGCTGCCTCCTAAGGTATAGCTGACGAGATACAGCGTTTTAGGATGAACAGACCTCCTTGGTGGACAGACGCTCGACAGGCACCTCCTCAATCTAGCTGAAGTCAGAAGGACAACAGTGCCCAGGCTGCACTACCAGCTAAGTACGCAACCTTAGCTGACGGTCTTTGTCATCTCTTGACCCGTGGAAGCATGAGGTAGGAACTTGTGAGGACCAGAGCTATGTTGCGGGGACGCACGCTCCATCACAGTTGTCGACTCACCATTTTGCAGCCCCTTTCGATGTCTTTTTTGTTAATTAATTGATTTGGTGACAGATACTAAAATTCCATTGTTCGATAATAAGTTATAAGTTTATTGCTTGAGTTCTTAAACGATGAACTGCCTGTAACCGCATATCAGTCCCATGTGTATGGGAAATCAAGCAACAGTACAACATAGTGAAAACTGAAAAGGCAAAGTAAGAATAATAGTAAAGTAATGGGAAAGTCACATGGCATTAGTAGATGGAAAAATCCAGCTTATTACTAGAGTATATAATTTAAGATTTCCACTGACCTGACTGATATTATCAATGTACATAATTACTGGCCAATGAATGAAATTAGTTTCCTAAGTTAAAACATGGTGGTGAAATGGATACCATTATTTCACCATCATAATCGATTATAAAGTCAACGATCCCAAATTAAACAGTTATCAATACCTAACTTACGACCCGTAGCCTCATAAATCTCCTCCCACTTGCATATTAATGGCCTATCTAGAGTGCTAATGATGGCCAATCGGCAGCCCGATAGTAATCGAAAAACCAACCACCGATGGAGTTGTAAGTACAGACTTCTGACTTTGAATCAGGCTAACTGATTGGACCGCAATTTTCGGCCGCATCTACTTTGGCTAAGCGTGGATGGCAATTAGCGGCTTCGACCAAAAAGAACCACGGCCGAAATCAGTGGCGTAAATCATTTTTTGGATGGTTGTTATCACCCACCGTTGATCGGTTTCCCGGGTACGCTCCGGACTGCTATAAAAGTAGCTATGTACAATGTTGCACGGTTGCACAGCAGTGGAGGTGGATGGGTCTTCCCAACTTTCCACCACCTCGGTAACTCCGGAGTTTTTACTTCGAATCACGGAGAGTCGCTGCGGCAGAGCACAACAGGTGGATGTTAAATATTTATTGTGCTTACTTTCTACATGGTTCTGTTGCCATACGGATCGGGGCCACGTATTATCACTGCACAGCAACAGGGTTTTTTCGCTCATCTTTGGTAGCAGAGTAGTGGTAGGTGATCGTGCTGTAAAAATCCAATTAACTCATTTTCTTTGGCAATCGGGCACTGTGTTGGTCGGTGGGTCAGGATAGAAACTAAGAGGATAGCGGGGACTCTTAATTTGACCAATACCACGCGAGCCGATCGATATAATTGGCGTTTGTTTTACTTCATTTTCATTGCTTTCGATCGTTGATATAATTTACTGAATTATATGACTATTGTCGGTTGGTTGGTTTCAGGTTTGTTCGCGTTTCATCCATCACGCATCATTTTTCGATCATAGAAAGTTTGGGAAACACTTTTCGGTCCGTTTGTGTTCGATACGAAGTTATACAGATTTTGAGTAATTACCGATGATATCCCAAGTGATTCTGTTTCTACACAAAATAGTTCTTAATTGAAACCTTGACGTTGTTTAAGATCTTCAGTTGACGTATTTATTTGATTCGCAGTGAAGTTTATATGAAATAACTGATAATTATGGCGTAAGCTGAGACAAATCTTCAAACGATTTTTCTGCCGTTTATGCAGACGAGATTTGACTTGTCAATCCTGGTATTTTATACGGTCGTATAGCTGAGTATGCACTGTTTACTCGTGATTCTTACTGAACAATGGTGTAGGCCCGTTAGGCCAAATACTATTAGACCAAATACCATTAGGCCAAAGGTTATTATTTGGAATCTAGAATTCAACTCATATGTAATGTCATTAATAGATCTTAGTATTTGTTGATAATTTTAGTAACTTGAAATCATTAAGAATTGAAGCAAATAACTATTTGGTAGATTTTCCAAATAACAATCACGAACATGAAAACTCGCAATGTTAGGAGTTAACTTCTGCTATTTTTTTAATTTCAAACTTTATAATTTTCTAACATGTTTTCTCGAAGATTGTACTCTCCCAATCTCCCAATCTTTGGGACAAGAAACTAATAAATTTTTATGAGTGATCCGTTCTTCTTTCGATCATTCGATCAGCTAACATACCTCGTTGAGTCTTTCACTTCGAAGTTTTTTCCTTCTTTGAAATTTGAGCAGGGTACATGTTTTACATTACGAAATTTCATAGTTTATTTTAAAACAGGAGGCTGAAATTCAGTGACATCCTAACAAAAGTTGGACGGTAACTTTTTACATAAAAGCATTTCGTATAGTAGCAAAGGGGGCGATTGGGGGGATTTTTGTTTACCCCTTAAGAGGGGATATACAGTTAGAACAAGAAAAAAAAAACTCATTTTTGATACAACATTTTCAAGGGGAAGTTTTTACTCAAATCAATCGAAACTTTTTTACAATTATAAGTGTATCCATGTAGTATACAAAACTATTTTTTTCAATTTTTTTTCAACAAAATGACGGCCGTTAGAGTGCGTTGAAAAAGTCGTTGTATATTGCTTGTGCCGGCTCTCCTGGTCGCAGTTTTGATCTGAATCCTGCTTACCCAAAAAAATAACATTAATAACATTCCCGGGTAGAAGAGAATTGCGCATGAATGACAAATTCTACCATTTATACTAAATAACTGAATGGCAAAATTTGACATTAGGTTGTTTGAGATAAGAGTTAAAACAACAAAAATAACATCTGAAATAGTTCGAGGGAAGTTCTAAAAAATAACAAATTTTGCCATTATAAGAACAAACTAAGAACAAAATATTTACAAAAGAAGAATTGCATAATGAGTTATTAGCGAGGTTTTTTTTTATTATATATCAAAGTGTAAGATTCGCGAAAGTTATATAATATACCGTGAAGTACCCTAATTCTGCGCAGCGCCTAATTATGCGCATTTTGCCTAAATTTTGCAATTAATTGCAAAGATTGTCAAACTTTATATTTTAACCCATACACAAGAGGACAACATCTATTTACATGTAGAACTAAATTCAAAGAATATTCAACTAAACATTAATTTGGATTGTTTTAAAATGCGCAAAATTAGGGCCTCAAGTGCGCAGAATATGGGTACTTTACGGTATTTGTTTTTGAATTTTAATTTTTGCAGAATATTTAATTCTTTCATTTAAATTCATAAATAGCGCAAAATAACTTAATGAAAACCAAATTAGTTATGATGGCAAAATTTATCATTCAGTTGTTATTTAATGATTTTTCAACTTTTGTATAAAATATCTAAATAACAATAAAACTAGCAATGATAACATATTTCGTCGTTACATTGCAATTAAGTGTTATTCCTGAATAAGTTAAAAATGTCAAATCTAGATGTGACGGCAAGATATGTTTTTATTATGTTATTGGTTTGCAATTCACCTCTACCCGGGGTTGCAGTTAATAGATGAATTGAAAAAAAAACTAAAAAAAATAATTGCACTTTTGGCGTAACTTTTTTGAAAAAAATACACATTTTTCCATATTTGGTAATAAAATATTACAATAATTTTAATAGAAATCATATAGAAGGTAATAATAAAATAAAGAAATCCTGTAAGTTTCAGCTCAATCGAATAATTAGTTTTAGAGTTATCACCGGCATAAACTCCAAAAGTGCTGTTTTGAGAAAAACGCGTTGAAAGTTTTAATTATGCGCGCGAAAAAGGCGTCTTCGAAAAACGAAAAAAACGAAACACTTGGAGATTGAATTTAGAAAAAAGGGTTTCAGGAGCGTATTCTACAGGAGTCTTACTAACTTTTCATGCAAAAAGAAAAAAATGAATTTTTTGGTCATCCTAACTGTATATCCCGCCTTAAGTGATCGACAGGGTTCCCGGGGACCCACCAAATTCATATGACTCTGGCTATTGAAGACCGATTTTAATTTGTTTAACATCGTTAGATTAAAAGACTCAATCGTTTCAAGGAACTTATCGGCAATGACCATTTGAGTTCATCTGCTTCCTGTAAATCCAGGTTTCCGGGGCTGTATTCCGGTACGGAGACACTATTTCGAAACATCTATTGAATTTCCGGGAGTGGATGTGAAAATCTTTGGAATAATTCCTTTAAACTATTTCTATTCAATTGAGATCCATATGCCAACTTGTTCCTCGGCCATTCTATTACAGGTTCCCGTGGGGCCTCGAGTGGCCATGAACATTTTCAGTAGGAATCCCTGACAATATGGGTATCAAAATTCATGAAATTTCACCAGTAGGATATTTATCAATGTTATGTGGCCATTTGATGGTTTGTCCTCGGACCTGTCTTTCCGGAACAGGTTCTCTGGGGGCCTCGAGTGGCCATGAACATTTTCAGTAGAAACCCCTGGTAATATGGGTATCAAAATTTACGGGAACCATATTAATACAAATGTTCATTGCTGATAATGTTCTTGAAGCGAATGAGTTTTTGAATCTAACTGTGCCAAAAGAATTAAAATCGTTCAAGAATAGCCAGTACTATAATCGTTTGAATTCGGCGGGTACCCAGATACCCTGTCGATCACTTAAAGTTGTTTTTTTTTTTGTGTGGAAGTGAATTCTTATACACTCTAGTAGCCGAGTAACCAATTCTGGCTAATGACCCATTTTGCCTAATGACGTTCTACCTAATGGCGTTCGGCCTAATGGTATTCGGCCTAATGATTCATTTTCTGTTCAATCACATGGCGTCTGCATTGCTGAAATCAGCAAAATTTTAATGGATTTCTAAGAATTGCCTAGGAATCACAGCATCAACAATTTTTTTACCAAACAAGCTAATGCCAAATTATTAAAAAAAAAAACTGTACAGTGACGGCAATACAATAAGACCAAAGTCCGATGTTCATACAAAATAATCATGTTTGGGGGCTTGTCTTTTATTTTCTCGTTAACCTCAACTGGCTGAAACTTCGGCTGTGGTCTTAAAATAACCTAATTTTCATCAGTAATTATGGATTTAAATTATTCATTCACCCTTTAAAAAGTTACAGACACCGCTTACAATAAAAAAATGAGACAACCTTTAGATTTGCATTAGTACTGCTCAAAATCTGAATTTTGATTTTTGATGCACAGGTCTTTTTAGGATCACTCTACTGAAGATCGTATTAAAATTCTTCTACATAGCCTGAACTATGGAAATCAAAAGGTGGTCATTGTTTTGACGTAAGTGGTGTCGGTAGTTTCTGAAGTGGAAAATGAAAGACAATTGGAGGCTTGTGATCATGACCATTTTGTATGAAAATCGGGCTTTGGTCTTATTGCATTGTCCATCACTGTACGTCAGTTTAATACCATTCAGTTGACAGTTGAAAATTAAATAAATAAATGAAGATGCATGGTTTATTGAGTAATATGTTATGGGCGTACGCATTAAATGTTATTGATTTGCATACTAGGGGAGATTCTGGTTTTAAAACGTTGTCTGTTCTCAACAACCGACTTTCAAACCTCTATATTCTCCCATTAAAGCACTTCCATAAATATATTCATATCATAACGTAGTAGTGAGCAATTCCGTTGAGCCATATATTTTTATCAAATGAACGATATGTGTTTGAATATAATGCTGTTTTTATGGCATATAAAGATTGGACTCGGAAAAAATGCGACACTTTGTTTTGGGTGTAACTTTTTATCGCGTGAGTAAAAATTTTGAAATTTTTGGTAAGTTTAAAGTGTTATGTTTATGTGTGCAAAATCGCGATCTGTCAAGTAGTTTTCAAGATGCATTCGAAACAAGAAGAGCTACGCAAGCAAATTTTGGGCGCGGTGATCGATAATCCTGGTCAGGCAAAAGGCTTGTAATCCACCATTACACCGTGTCCCGCGTTGTGAAGATGTTCCAGGAGACGAAGACCATCGAGTGGCGCGCTGGAAGCGGCAGAAAACCGAAAACGCAATACCCAGAGCAGGCGCGGAAGATAAGGCAGTACTTTAAGAATAACCCGAACCTTTCCACCCAAAACGTAGCCAAAAAGGTCAATTCGTCGAAGTGGTTCGTCTAGCAGACCATGAAGAGGGCTGGACTACGTGTTTTTAAGGTCAGGAAGGCGCCAAACCGGACTGACAAGCAAAACACGGTGGCCAAATTGCGTGCGCGGAAGCTGTACCGTGAGTGGCTGGTCAATCCAGGCTGTCTCGTCATGGACGACGAGACATATATCAAGGTGGATACCAAACAAATCCCCGGCCTCGAGTTTTTTGTCGGTACGTTCCGGAAAAGTTCCGGATGAGAAAGATAGACAAAATCGCGAAGAAGTACCTGTTGTGGCAGGCGATCTGCGAGTGCGGACGGTACAGCAAGCCGTTCGTTACAACCAGCACCATAAACGGGCAGATTTATCGAGAGGAATGCTTGCAGAAGCGCTTGCTGCCCTTCCTCCGCTCTCACCGTGGTCCCACGCTGTTCTGGCTGGATCTCACTTCGTGCCATTACACCAAGCCTGTAATGGATTGATACGAAGCGAAGGGCGTTCATGTGGTCCCGAAGAAGGCGAACTCGCCAAATACAGCTGAACTTCGTCCGATAGAATAGTTTTGGGTGATAATGAAGAAGAAGTTGAAGAAAACCGGAAAATATTCAAAACCGATGAAGCTTTGAAGAAAAACTGGGAGAAATTGTGTAAGCTAGATGGACAAAGCCTTGCCCAAGATCTCGTGAGCAGTGTCAAGAGAAATGTACGAGCATTCAGCTTGGGGGAGGAAATTCAATAAATACCAAATTATACCAAAACATAGCTAATATATAGTTATTTAATCCCTGAAAATTTGAGAAGTATCCGATTTCAAATGAATGTTTGGTGATCATTTTTGTGTGTCTAATTTCCAGAGTCCAGTCTTTATTTCACACTTTCGGCACTTGAGAAGTTTTGTGCTTCATAAAAACATTTTCAAGTAATTTAAAAACATGTTGGTACTCTTGGCGTTGATGACTGAGATCTTCAACCACTCTCGCAACCACATCCCCGTTGACCTCAAGTCTCGAAGAAAAGAAGAGCGGCTTAGACACACTCTTCTGATTGTCAGCCACAAGAGGACCTTTTCCGGAACTTCGTGTGGGGGAAGAACGTCGCGTCGTTGCTCGGGGACGTGAAATAACCGGTCTTCTGCCAGTCATTGCCGTCGAGCGTCAGGTACGTCTCGTGATCCTTTTTCACAACCACGTTGCACTTCAGCTTCAGCTGCAGCTTTTGGGTGGCCGCTTGCGGTTCCGACATGACTGGCCTCGACCTCCGCTTCATCATGACGCAACCCGGTGCGTTCCAAAAGAAAACTTGCCAAGGAAGCCAATATTCCGGAGAAATCATCAAAGAAGACCTGCATGCATCTTCTAGAGCCAGAGTGAACCGCCACTTGATTACGGACCGGGTTA
>JASCZW010003882.1:0-5000 GCA_034211315.2 Aedes japonicus
CCACCACAACACTGGTCTGGTAGACAACCCACACATTTAAAGCAGCGTTTGCATTATCGGTCGCTAAGCTTTGCCGTTCCCTTCGTAAGTGGTCGTACACTGGTAATGGAATAGACGCGCACGCTTGGGGTGTGAAAGCAGCTTCGCCTCCCCGCCGATGCACCCCGGAAACGTTAGAAGCTCCCCTAACGGCTAAACGGACTACGGAGGGAGCGTCATTGGGCGGCGCATTGGGGTGGATGTCGGTAAAACCCCGACTGCAGCGGCAACTGGCTTTCAGCGAAAGGAAAAACGAGCGGAACCCGCGCAATCTGCTGGCACAACAACTGCGGTCGACCTCTGTAGTACTGCCGGGTGACACCGCGCAGGGAAGCGGCAGGTTCCCTGTCGGCACGGCTGTCTCCGTCCCACTAAAACCGTGGCAGGCCTCCAGTACGTTCCATTCTCCACCGCCCGACCTCGCCAGTCGGGGGGAGTAGGCTCAGATGACCCTGCCTGTCTTAGACGCCGATCCGGCTCTGAACACGGTTCCCACCATGAAGGGCCGTGTCAACCCCAGGCATGGCCTCCCCTGCTTGCATAGACAACCATGGGATCAAGAGGGCGACCTCCACGTGGGTTTGGATAGCGGCTGGAGGGGGACCCGCCGGAATGGAGGAAATTAAAAACAATAATAACAAAAACGAAAAAGAAAACCAAAGCGCATACCATGATATTCAGAGGCGGAGGAGAGGACAAGAGAGAAAGCGAACCCGCCCGCTAAAGGTGGCTCAGCGAGATCCCCAACCAGGAAAAATGGTGGGATCCGGCGTGTCCGGACTTACCTGTGGAAGTGCCACGGCATCGGAGGCTTGAGTGCCGCCGGACTAGGCGTGGCCACGTGGATGGGCCAGGACTCATCCGGCCATGGATAGGATGCGGAAAGCATCCCCAAAGTCGAAGAAGTGTCCGAGCAGTTGGATCGCGATTATTGACTTCACGTCATCGCGTTGCAACATCGCCAAGGACCTGAAGATGAGCCTCCTTAGGCTACGCCTCACACGGTGCAGGCTGCCTGTAAGGGAGAGAGGAGCTGGAGGCCAAGCTCCTAGCCGAGCAAAGCGCCAAGGAACTGGCGCGGCTGAGTTTACCGGAGAGGGCGAGGGAGATAGCCTCGAAGCAGACGCAGACGGAAGTGTCCGTCTCCGTCGGAACTCCACCCCATCTAACATGGGGCAGGGCTCCAAGCGGGCTAGGCGGTCCCGGGCGAAACGGCACCGGGCGCTAAGAAGCGCATCGTGTCGGACGCCCTGTAGGCAAAGAACCTACACATGAACGCGGCGGGGTCAGAGGGTCCATCCTCGCGACCCGACTTAACGGGCCGCAAAGAGAGGCCCTGGCGCGGAGCCAGCGCTGAAGGCGCGAATCCCAGCTCGGGAGATTGTCTCAGCGCCGAAGGGGCCCGAGCGGTAGGGCCCCGGCATAACAACCGCAGGTAGCACCGGAAGCTACCAGGAGAACGAGGGAGGACCACGGCAGTGAGGGCCAATGGAAAAAGGTCGGAAAATGAAAGAAAACAAAAAAGAAAAGGAAAAGCGACAGGTGGCCGCACCAGCGCAACCGCGGTGAGGCCCTCATCGTCAAGACCGAACGCGTCTAAGTACTCGGAGGTCTTGAAAGCGATGCGCGGGGACGCTAATTTGGCGGGCCTGGGGGCCGACGTGCGGAGTATACGCCGTACCCGCACCGGCGAGATGCTCCTGGAGCTGAGGAAGCCCTACCAGTCGAAGGTCCGGCTTATAGAGACCTGGCAAGAAGGCCTTAGGTGAGGGTGTGGAGGTACGCGCCCGTCGTCTCTGGTGACGATCCAGTGCAAAAACCTGGATGAGGATCACCGGGTGGACGAGATCTCCACTGCGCCAAGGAGCAGTGCCACGAGCTGAGGTTGCACCGCAGACATACGACTGCGGGAAGGGTCCACTCAGGACCCAGGTTGCCGCCATACAGAGGTAGCGAGTCAGTCGACGCAGACGCGGCGTTGAAAGTGGCGAAGGTGAAGGTGGGATGGTCGATATGCCCGCTTAGCCTACACCAGCCGCCGAGGCATGCTTCAGATGCCTGAAAGCGGGCACATGTCCGGGAATGCAAAGGCCCAGATAGGAGCACGCATGTGCAGAAGGTGTGGCAGCGCTGGCGCCACAAGGCGCGGACTGCAAAAGTCCCCCAAATGCTTGATGTGTGCCGGGAAACCGGACGATAAGCACGTCATGGGGAGGCGAGTGCCCGGCCGCCAAGGGTAAACCAACGAGCCAACCATGATGCGGGTCACACAACTAAACCTGAACCACTGTGAGGCCGCCCAGCAACTGTTGTGTCAGTCGATCGCGAGTCGGCATCGGATATCGCCATGATTTCCGACCCATACCGTGTGTCCCAGCCGGCAACGTAATTGGGTCACGGACAGGTCAATATGGCGGCATTATGGACGACGAGCCAAGTACCCGGTTCGGAGGTTGTGTCTTCCACTAATGAAGGCTTCGCGGTTGTAAAGTGAATGGAGTGTTCTTCCTGCAGCTGCTACGCACCGCAAGATGGTCGATTGAACTGTTTTCAAACATGCTCGACCGTATGACAAGTGAGCTAACTGGCCTATACCCGTTGGTAATAGCAGGTGATTTCAACGCCTGGGACGACCGGTGAGAGCCGCCGCTACCACCAGAGGGCCGGATTCTTCTGGAGGCCTTGGCTAGGCTCAACGTGGACCTCAGCCAACGTGGTACCAAGAGTACATACCACAGAAATGGAGCGGAATCGATAATCGACGTTACCTTCAACAGTCCTGGGCTGCTCAATGACTGGAGGGTGGATGATGGCTACACCCATAGCGACCACTTGGCGGTTCGTTGTGTATCGTCCACAATACAAGGCAGCGTGCGGAAGAGTAGCATCCACTCCATTCGCCCGCAGATGGAGGACGTCCTACTTTGATGTAGAGACTTTTAAAGAGGCGCTTGAGAGGAACGGATTTTACGCGAAACCCAGGAACCTTGCGGCGAACGACTTGTGATGGCGCTTACACGAGCGTGCGATGCGACCATGCCGAGGAAGTCAAACCGAGGAATGGAAGATCGCCGGTGTATTGGTGGACAGAGTCGATTGCCGACCTCCGAAGAATTTGCCTCCACGCTAGACGGAGGATGCAAAGAGCGCGGTCAGACGCCGATAGAATCGAGCGCAGAGAGGTGCTTGTCGCCGCGAAGGCCGCTCTAAAGAGGAGATAAAGGCCAGCAAGCGAGCCTGCTTCGAGGGCCTGTGTCAGAGAGCCAATGCGAACCCGTGGGGTGACGCCTATCAGGTAGTAATGGCCAAAACCAGGGGATCAGCGGCTCCAACCGAGCGTTCATCAGAGCTGCTGCAGGTGATCGTTGGGGACTCTTTCCGAGCCACGACCCGAGTCTATGGCCCCCCGCCGCCGTTGATTTGTCCCATGACCAGCGTTCCAGTATCCCAGACCTTAACGCTGTCATAGCGACTGGAAGAGTGGACGGCCCCGCCGAACACCCGTGACCACGTGGGCATTGATAACGGCACAACGGGGGCCGGCGACGAGGCGACGGTGACGAATGACGAACTCATTGCGATAGCAAAGTCGCTAAAGGTGAACAAAGCGCCGGGACCTGATGGTATCCCGAACCTGGCCATCAAGACGGCTATCTTGCTGGATCCCGGAATGTTCAGGGTGGTGATGCAAAAGTGTCTGGACGAGGGCGTCTTCCCGGACGCCTGGAAAATTCAGAACCTTGTATTGCTACCAAAGACAGGGAAGCCACCAGGAGATCCATCGGCATATAGACCTATATGTCTGTTGGATACAGCGGGTAAGGTGCTCGAGAGGGTAATCCTCAACAGACTGGCAACGTACACGGAGGTACAGGCGGTCTGTCGGACAACCAGTTTGGCTTCCGCAAAGGGAAGTCGACGGTGGATGCCATCCTGTCCGTCACCAAGACGGCTGAGGTGGCAATCCAGCGCAGAAGGCGAGGAGTACGCTACTGTGCAGTGGTCACCCTCGACGTGAGAAACGCCTTCAACAGCGCCAGTTGGGTGGCTATTGCCGACTCGCTCCAGCGCCTACAGGTTCCTGGGTACCTGTCACAAGATTCTGGAAACTACTTCCAGAATCGCGTACTGGTGTACAACACGGAGGAGGGTCAGAAACGTGTACATATCACCGCAGGCGTCCCACAAGGTTCGATCCTGGGTCGGTGCTATGGAACACGATGTACGACGAAGTGTTGCAGCTCGAGTTCCCGAGCGGGGTGAAGATAGTCGGGTTCGCGGACGACATCACCCTGGAAATATGTGGTGAATCCATCGAGGAGGTGGAGCTGACGGCCTCACCTCCATCGGCATTGTGGAGAGATGGATGCGCTCCAAAAAGCTGGAGCTAGCTCACCATAAGACTGAGGTCACGGTTGTCAACAACCGAAAATCGAACAATACGCTACGATTAGTGCGAGCAACTGCACTATTGAATCGAAGAGGTCTTTGAGGTATCTTGGGGTCATGATCGACGATAAGCTGTCCTTTACCAGCCACGTCGATTACGCTTGCAAGAAAGCCTCCGTGGCTATCTCGGCATTATCCCGCATGATGTCGAATAGCTCGGCGGTGCAAGGAGTAAGCGTAAACTCCTGGCCAGTGTCGCCCTGTCCATACTTAGGTACGGCGGGCCGGCATGGATCACCGCCTTGAACATGAAGTGCTACCTAGGTAAGCTAGAGAGTACACACAGGCTAATGTGCCTAAGAGTGGTTAGTGCATACCGAACGGTATCACGCGACGCGGTCTGTGTCCTAGCGGGGATGATGCCGATAGGCATCGTCATAAAGAAGGATGCAGAGTGCTTCGAGCAACGTGGAACAAGAGGTATCGAAAGACCACTAGAGCCGCATCAATGGTTAAGTGGCAGAGGAATGGAATAACTCCACCAAAGGTCGGTGGACCCACCGACTAATCCG